>MU776560.1:24221-36191 GCA_026770625.1 Nicotiana glauca
TTTGTTTATGGTTGGTGGTTGCAAACATTAATCTATTCCATTTTACTCTTTCTTTACTTGGAAAAGTGACTTAGGGTTTGTTAGAATTGAATATCAAGAACTCAAGACTTTAAATCTTAATTAATAGAATATCTTAGGAATAAGTGGGTTCTACTTGGCATAAACTGGTTGTTCTTAAATTGCATCTCTTTTATATTTGGAAATATCTTAAAGAGAAAATACTACCCAACCATTGAAAAACATTAGGTACTCATTTAGAAATCATTTGCATATCAAAGGACCCTCCATTAAAAATATATCATATCAACATCGATAGCATTACATTCCATTGATGGGGACACAACCTTGGTTTCCATAATCAAATCATTTACATTCTCATAATCACAATTAGTTATCTGTTTAATTCACAATCATATCATTCTCTTATTACGTTAACGAAATAGAATTACAACCTAAGTCAAATTTCACACTACTCAAGTAAATTTTTCACACCATATTCCCTATGGGATTGGATCCCAACCTCGTTGGGTTATTATATTTGACACTAACCGCCTTACACTATTTAATTAAAGTGTAATTTGATCATATCACCTTTCCGTTTCCCAAACGCTGCCTATATGGCTTCTATAAATAGTTCAACTATTTTACTATTCACACTTTTACAACATCTTCAATTTTCTAGAGCTAAATTCACCATCTTCTACATTCTTCTCCCTTCTGCGTTTGCCTTCTCGCTTTCTTTCTTAGAAAGCTTTTTTATAGTCATGGCTAGGACCTCTAGAACAGTCCCTCAGACTATATAGCACCCATTTCTTTGGAGGTTTGATCAAGCTTCACACTCGATCTGAAAGACGTTCTTTTCAAGCATTAATAAGGATAAGGACCGGGGGTGGATGATTTAGTTCATTTGAGTGAGGACCTCAGACATTATCCCGGCTAATAGGATGTCATTCCCTGAGGAGTGGAATACAAAGCGTGAGTGTCCTTACCTCGAGCACATTTTATTGCCCTTTCTTCCCTTTCTTAAAATGATCCTTTATTTATTATGCAGCTATCGCTTGGTACCCCGGCGCTGTTCAGAACTCATCAGGATGGATTGGATAGTTGAATTTCGCTTTCTCTTATATCGAGCATTCTTGGCGTGACTTACCATGTTTCCTTATGAATATCTTTTATGATGGTAAGTTTGATGCATCACGCTTTTGTAGGCCTCGGGGATAGAGTGTTGATGAGATCGTCTCCTGATAGTGAGGAAGGGACCTCGAAACCCGGTAAGGGTCAGAAGAGGAAGAGGGAGGCATCGGCTGAGTCTCCTAAATCAAAGAAGCCTAAAATTCGCTGGCCTTGGACTAACGCCAAGGTCTTGACTTCGACTGTTGTGTTAAGTCACCGTACCGACGATGAAGGTGATGATAATTATGAAGGCCCTTTGGTATAAAGGGCAAGACGGAGTACGGAAGCTCAAAAAGTTGTTGGGCATAAGGATGCTGAGTCGGGGATGGCCAATGCAGACCTAACCATATGGACCTACCCTAGGTGGCTTTGATTTGGGCCCTTCATACTCACCGGGGGAAATCGAGGATGCACAAGACCCAGGTACCGCCGATGTGGGGGCCTCTCATGGAGGGTAAGATGTGCTCGGAGAACTCTTTGATGGCATAGATGTGGTCACAGACCTCGACGCCTCCGTCGCTCTTGAGGTATCCGAGAAACTTCAACAACAGGTAATATTCTCGAAATACCATTTGTGCTTCAAGTTTTTCCCTTATCTTTCTAACTCTTCTGCCTTTTTTTTGTAGGTCAAGAAATTTTATGACCATGCCTTTTATAAGCTCAAAGATGAGCTTTCATGCCGTGAAAAGGAGCTCGAAAAGCTCATTGTGGCGCTAAATAAGTCGAAGGCTTCCTCTGCCCAGAAAGGGGAAGAGTTGAACGGACTTTGGGGGAGCTTAGAGGGAGTGCGCCAGGGATGGGCTAGCCTTGCTACGCAGGTAACACGGTGTCCATTACTTTATCTTTTTATTCTTATAACTTAATTCTTACTACCATGATTCGCCTCTGCAGATTGGGCAAAGAGATGCCCTGTTGGTGCAGCTTCAGGAGAGGTAGCAGCCAAAGATGTGGAGATCCACGGACTGAAGAGGCAGAATGAGGCCATGACTTTGAAGAGAGACCTTTTTCGGGGAGAGTTGGCCTCGACCCAGAATCTTCATCAAAATGCTCGAGAAGAGGCTGCTGCACTACTTGTGGCCAAGTCTGAGGCTGAGGAAATGCATCTTCTGTAAGGCCACGTGAAATCCCTACTCAATAACCCGGATCCCGTGGTGCCAAGTTTGGATCATGTGCTAGAAATTAGTAAATATGAGCGCGAACCTTTTTGGATTGAATAATACATTAAAAATTCAAGAATAAGTTTCCAGAAAAATGCAAGAAATGCGGTCCAGAATGCGGTCGCATAATAGAAATCCGGACCGCATATCTGCCGCAGAGTGAGGCAGAATGTTGGTAAAAATTGAAGTCAGTTATGCGGTCGAAATGCGGTCGCATAATCGAAATGCAGACCGCATAGTTGTCGCATTTTCTCCTTTGAATTTTGTGAGTGTCAGTTCTGCGGTGCACTTTGCGACAGCAGAATGTGAATGCGAACCGCATTATTACCGCAGACTGAGTCAGAACGTATGGTTTTTGGGAGGTATTTTGCGGTCCATTATGCGGACTGCATGTTCATTCTGTGATTGCAAATGTGATCGCATATTTCACTAGGGGCTCCAATTTTCTAATTTTTAACCCGACCTCCCTATCGATATATTCGACATTATGGCTCATTCTAAGCATATATTCTGAGATTTTTAGAGAGAGAAAGAGGGTCTTAGAGGTGGAAAGTGTCCCCCATCAAATTCTCCTTAGAATCTTGCTATATCCTTGAAACTAATCAAGTGAAGGCTCCTGAATCTTCATCCCAAGAGGTAAGGCTCCATCACCTCAGCTCATATTTGTATACTTAGCCATATGGGGTCATTAGGGAAGTAATTCATGGGTATGAGAATGAATCTCTCGCATGCAGACCACCATAGAGTATTGGAAAGTAGTAAAATTAAAAAGGGGCAAATTGAGGGTATAAAATGATAGAAATTCCTCACAAAAAGGGGCTAAGATCACAATGCACCTTTAGTGTTTGACGATATGCTCGAACCAAGCTAGAACTTCAGTTTCGTCTCTTATTCTCAATTTTAATTTGAAATTTTCTTGCTCAATAGATCGAAGCACTAAGAGTTTCGGAAATTTGTAAAAGAGTAAGGAACAACTTTATTGAGGTATGTATGACTAACACCCCTTTTTATTAGAAATTGAGCTTCGTTGTCATTGCGAAGGTATGGTAAGAGTTAAATTGGCTAGAGTATTGATTGTCGTTACACATTAATTAAATTGCATATAACTATACATATTTGTGAAGGATGTGCCTCAAGGTAAATAATGGACAAATCTTGATAATTAGAGAATGATGAAAAGTAATTATGTGTTGAATTACTTGGGCTATAAGCCGACATTGAAATAAAGAACTATTCATGCTAGCTATGTACTCATTTATCTGTGATTTGTAACTTGAATTATCCTTGATATGTGTGGGACAGATATCTGAAGGTGTTGACTTATGAGAATTGAGTAATACCTCCAATGAGGTGACTTAGCCGGTCGGGTCGTGATCGGATACCATGCCGCACACATGGTGGTAATGTGCCGATATTAGATTCCGGATAAGGTAAATGAAATATTGATTGTGAGTAATACCTCCAATGAGGTGACCTAGCCGGTTGGGTCGTGACCGGACTTCGCTCGAGATGGCGGTGGTAATGAGAACAGTGGTGAACACGTTACAGAATTGCCCTAATCTGTGTTGTGGAAATTGTATGAAGAATTATATGAATTGTTTCTTTGATTTGCCCGTATTAATTGCTTGTATATATTTGATAGTTCTTTCTAGTAAAATGGTGTTCAGTTATACATACCAGTACAATTCAAATGTACTAACGTTCCTTTTGCCGGGGGCGCTACATTCTTGTTATGATTGTAGGTGGCTCCATAGCGGACAGTGTCGACCGTGTGTAGTGGAGCGTTCTTCTACTCGAAGTCTCGGTGAGCCCCTTATTCTTCCATGGGGCTATATGGAGTATCTTTTGTTATTACAGCTTTTCACTTTTGAGGTATAGCCGGGGCCTTATTGCCGGTATAGTCATGCTTATCTGTTGTATCTTTAGAGGCTCCAAAGACACTAGTGTGGGTTATGTACAGGTTTCGGGGAGTCCACTATATGTATATGTTGTAAACCTAAAATTGTGATCTCCTTAAGCCGTAACTCTAATAGAATCTATGAAGCTAGCTTATGAACGGTAAATTTTTATGATATGAAATGAACCAGTAATGTGGTATACACCGTGTATTATCATTTAAATTAATCAAAGGCATGAGTTTTTGCATTCATATTGAGTTGGGGTAGGAAGTGTTCGGTAAGGCTTGCTCAGTCGGGTTCACTTGATTGAGCACCGGTCGCGCCTCCCGAGGTTGGGGCGTGACATCTTCATACAAGAAAGATGCAGCCACCACGAATGCTTGAGCCATGGAGATATTCGAGAAGGCCGAGAAGAAGTTCGTATGGGCCGTTGCGTATGATCTTTTGCAAGCAATGAGGCAGTCTCTCGAGGAAGCAAACACCAAAGGCGTCGATCTCTCAACTGAGATTGAGGAAGCCCAAACTTTGGAGAAATAATCGGCATTTTTTACCTACTTCAGACGAGGATTCAGAAGACAATCCAGAGAGTAGTGAGGGTGATGAGTAGACTCATGTCGTCTTACCCTTTTCTTTTTTGGTAATGTAAGAAGATTTTTCTGCCACAAGTCTTCGAATTTTATATTTTAGTGTTTACGTGGAGTAAGCCTTTTGGGATTTGATGTTGGCTCTTTGGAGCCCATACTTTGAGTAACAGGGACCTTCGAGATTGGGCACCATCTCGAGATTAGGTTGATAGATTATTAGCATCGATGCTTGTAATAACAGAAGATCCTCAGGATCTCGATGGCTCCCGAGCGCTATATGACAATGTCATTTATGTGATATAATTCCGAAGTGACTGGGGTGGCCCCAAGAGTACACTTCCCCAAAAATAGCACTGACATGGTCAGAATTAATTGGCCTTCAGGATAGGCGAACAGTCACTGCTTGCTCTATATATGCATTTGCTTATTTCTTATCTGAAGATTCCACTAGTTTGAGTAACTATCCCCTTTATAGAGTTCTTATTCTTTGCGCCAGATATCTTATAATTTCAGCTTAAAGCTTTCGCCCAAGTCTTCATCTTCTTTCTCTTATTTTACCATATCCATGGTTGCTATGTCCAAATCTATTAACCAAGGAGAGGGGAGTTCCGCCTCTGCTTCGCGCCTGATCGGTGGTACACCATCGGTGTCCGATGAATTAACTTCGAGATGTTTTATCTCGAGGAGGGACTTTACATTAGAGAGACCTCCTATTGTTCAGGGCCATTGGGAGCATGCATCGAGGTTCATCTCATCGATAGGGGAGGAACACCTCGAGGCAATCAGAAAAGACTGCAGATGGGGATAGAAGGCGGTACTGCAGGTACCTCCCCGGAAGAAAGCATCATGGCCCATGTTGAGGGATTTTTGAACATGTACACATACCACTTTACATTGGGCCCTCTCAACAGGGTCGTGTTCAAATTTTGTAGAAGATATTATGTTACCCTGGCAGAGGTTTACCCATCACTCTAGAGGATAGTGTTGATGATAAGGTACTTTATGGATAACGTTGGGCTCGAGTTCATCCCCAGCCATCTTATCAGATTGTATCAGCCCTTGCCTTATCGAGTCTTGATTACTCTATGATGTCGAACCACCTGGCCATTTATTGCTAGTAATGAAGAATATGGTGACGAGGGTGGATGAGTCGATTTGTCTGAGTGCGGACTGTCGATATTATCCCTATAGAATTTCTGCCATTTTATGAGAAAGGGAATTACACATGTATGTGGTACACTTTTGTTTTTATTATTTCATCCATGGTGGAGGCAGGCTTCGTAAAGATGTATTCCTTCTATTTTCTTTAGCAATCCCATGGTTGCCACATGAGGTTCCCGATCTGGTAGATTGGACTCAAAAACTAGTAGCTTGCTCGTCTTACGATGAGCGTAAGTGGTGAGATCTATCTAAGGGTATATGGGAGGCAAAACACCACGATACATGATGTGTGGTTTGTTTTATTTGAAAGGTACTATCTTTTATGTATAATAACTTCGTTATTGCAGGCATTGGAGAACTTTTTGAGATGATACCGTGCCCCCTAGGGAAGGAGGAAGTGTCATTGGCTTCGGGGTCGAGGAATGATAACAAATGGAAGGAACCCTCGATGGAAGAGGGTGCTCATGGCGAGGAAATCCCTTATTACAGGCCATATGAGGCTTCTAGCATCGACAAAATGGCTCCTCCTTTGCCGCCATCTTCTTTTCCCGTCGAAGGTACTTCGACGGGTAAGGATTTTCTGCCGCCTTGTCCTTCTCCCACCGAAGTTACTTCAATGGATATTGGAGGCTGTGGGCCACCTATATCAAGCGGGGTATCAAGCGACCGTGTTCCTATCGGGAGTGGTTTTATTGGGGCCGATGAGACCAAGATGGTAGATATGTGCTCGACTTTTGAGGAGTCTCAGCAGCTCTGTTCTATGGTGAGTTTTGGTCATTTGTATTGGCTTTTCAGTTTTGCACTTTCATTTTCTAATTGAGCTCCTTATTCATAGGCATTTGACAAGCTCAAGCCTGAGCTGCTCTGCCGTGAATCTAGGTTGCGGAAAGCCTTGGACGGGAAGAAATCCCTCAGGCTTCTTTGTGATAAAAGGGCAAAGGAGTTGAAATACCTGTGGTATAAGGCGAGTTAAAACCGGAACTACGAAAGCTACCTCAAGAGAGATAGGTAACCTTTGTTTCGAGGGGATGCACATTTCCTCTTCTATCCTCAGAGATCAATATTTTGGTACTTCAGTTGTAGAGAAAAATGGAGGACCTAGAATGCCTTAGGGGAAAAGTTGGTCAGGCCAAGTATGAGTGCAAGGAGCTAAAGGCTTGGGCAGATGCCCAAGTTGCGGCTAAGAAGAATTCTTTGGCCATGGCTTCTGCCCTCGAGGTGCAACTCCGAAATGCTTGTGAAAATAGCTTGGCCCAAACAAGCATGATTGCAAGGCTCGAGTCTGAGCTTTTAAAGATGAAGGCCAAGGTCGTGGACGCCCGAGCTGAAGCTGGAGAGATTTGAGCTAAAGTTAACGAGAAAGTGGCCGTCTATTTAAAAGATGCCAAAGGAGATAGGGGGACTGGCCGGTCTAGTGCGGGAACCCCGGGTTTGCTAATGCCTGAGAACCGCACAGGCAAGGGTTTCTTAAAAATGATTGGTTTGAAGAAGAATGCAAAATTGGTATGCCTAAGGGAATCATAAATACCTTTTGACTACCTTTATGAAACCTATGGTCACAGCAAATCATTCTGTAACTACCATGGCGAGTATGCTATCACATCCTTATGACATATCCCTCATAGGGTTTTCGTCTTCATGTTTCGCTTCCTGGGTCTGATTATGTTTCCAATGAAGAAAGGGAGAACCCATACTAGGCTAGCTATGGTAACCAAGAACCTAATGGATGGGATTGGTGGACAGACATTCAGCATTGTACCCATAATCATTTCAGACATATACCGATCCTTAGAGAAGTGTCAATGAGGAGCAAAACACTTTGAAAGATGAAATCTACTATTTCAACTTTAGATCATAGAGCGCCTCCAAAAGGGCGAATACCGACAAGAAATTTAGCGAAGGGACTGGGACAATCACATCGCTTTCCACCATCCAAAGCAAATGAATTACATCCTCGATACGTTCGCTCAGCCCGAGAATGCCAAGGAATGAGTTGAGCTCTTGGATAATCTAACTAAAGAACAGGTTCAATGGATGTTTGAGTGGTTTCCGACAGAGGAGTTCATCACCCGATCCCGAGATGCACCTTTCCTGATACTAATTGGTCTAAGAGGAACATATGTTTACGTCCCTCTTCGAGTTATGAGGCAAGCATGTAGGAAGAAGTCATACCCATAGTAGACAAGATGAGCCACTTTCGAGCTGACTTCCAAAATGATGATAGTCTCCACAAGTGCCAAGCACAACATATATGGCACTGCAAGATCATAATGGGGAAAGAAACCATCGAGCCAGACAGATATCATGCCACCTTTACCCCTTTCTATTCGGGTTGGTTGGAAGACAATTAGAATGGTCTGGGAAAGCTAGGGTTTGTTCGAGGTCATATAATTATAGATGAAAAGGCCGAGGCACAAGTCAAGTACAACCAGCTGCGCAAAAGGATTCATGAATGAGAGAGAGAACACCGTGAGATACAAGAATCCAACTAGAAAATGACTAAGGAATGGAAGATATGGCTATCAGTGCCAACAAAAGGCTAGGGTACTTGGAGAGAGGCATAATAGAACTGGAGGGAAAGTTTCTTAAGAGGGTTGAAGACTGTTAAAGGGCTGAAGGGACCGAAGGTGGACATCTAACAAGAGCATACCTGTTACTAGGACCTCGTGAATTGGGGAAGCTGTTTGACGGAGCCAAGGATGCCGAATCTGGGGAAGGTCCTTCTGGGACCAAATAGACAGGGGTTTACTTTTCGCCTTATGAATGTAATAAGGCCAACAGCCATTAGTGACTTTTATTTCTTGATTATTTAGTATCATTTTGGGATTGGCCTATTTTTATCATTACAATGAGGCATTTAGCATTAAAAGTTCTCCAAGTCTATTTGTCGCTAGGCCTACCGCGGGCACAAAGAGGTTCCCAAGTTAGGACACGCTTTACATTCCCACACTATGTGTTTAAATATTGAAATACTTTTTATAATCCTTACTAACTTGATTACCTTTTGTTTTATTATTCCCCTCCCCATAGGTTAGTTCGTGAGCTCCGGTATCATCATCTTATTTCACAAGATCCAGAGGCCCTCCACGCACTCCTCATCTTAGTCCCATTAAAGGCAAAGGCAAGAACAAAATGGAAGATTTAAATAACATCGGGAAAGAGAACATAACTGAAAGAGTAGAGGCCCCTGATGTCCATGGTATTCGGGTTCCTAACAAGAATGTGTCACAACTTGAACAGAAACTGTTGATGTTCCAGGGAGAACTCGATCAGGTTCGAAATCTGGCAAACCTATCATTTTTCCTCAGTACCCCGGATACCAACTTCCCAGATGTTCAAAACCCTACCCCTCCTCAAAATATCCCAAAACAACATAATTATCCAGCTGTTTCACCAAAGAACCAATGTAACACCTGCCATACCCCAAACAACACTCCACTACTCATTCCAGAACCTAAGAACTCCGCAAACGACCATTTCCACACACCAGGCCACCATAACAATCATATCTATGTGGCGACCATTCCACACTCCACCCAACCTATCTAATGCACACCTGAGTCTGATGAAAAGGATCTGCTTATCAGGAACTTGAATGAGGAACTTAAGAAACTGACCAACCGGATTCAGTGCATTGAGGAAAGAAAAGGAATCGACGGGCTAAACTATAAGGATCTTTGCATACAGCCTGATGTCAAACTGCCTGACGGGTACAAACCTTCTAAGTTTGAAATGTTTGATGGTACGGGTGATCCAAGGGTCTATCTGAGGACATATTGTGACAAGTTGTCCAGAGTAGGAAAAGATGAAAGGATCCGCATGAAGCTGTTCATGAGGAGTTTGAAAGGAGATGCATTATCTTGGTACATCATCCAAGATCTCAAGAAGTGGTCGAGCTGGATAGGTATGGCATCTGGCTTTATGGACAGGTTTAGGTTTAATACAGAGAACGCACTAGAATGAGAGGCTCAGGACCCTAGTACTATGACAGCTAAGGTCAGACCTGCCCTAGAAGAAGAACAAATGAACAAGTTCTTTGTTCGAGCTGAGGACTCGTAGTACTATGAATGGCTGATGATGATTGAGAACCACAAGTTCTCCGACATTATCAAATTGGGTAAAAGAATTGAATAAGGCATTAAAAGTGGTATGGTTACTAATTTTGAGGCCTTTCAATCTACAAATAAGGCTTTATAGTCCGGTGGTGTGCCAAAAAAGGGACATAAGAGCTGTAATGGTTGCATAAAAGACCAATTCCCCCCCTCAAATACCAAACTTACCCAATATCTCCGCTCACATACCAACCTACCCAAAATTACCAAACACCCTCATACCAAACTCCACTACCAACTTATCAGTCATCTCCACCTCCTACATACCAACCTACCTCACCTAGATACTCCCAACCCGCTCAGGTTTACCAAACTTATAATGCTCAACCATCACATTATCAATCACCCCTTGCATGCCAAAATTTCCTTAGACCCCAACCTAATTTTGATTGCAGACCTCCAAAATAATATACAGCCATTGCTGAACCCATCGAAGAGCTATATGAGAGGCTCAAAGGTACTGGTTATGTCACCCCCCTCCCTGCTAAAACCCCTGAGAATCCTTCCCAGTGGGTCAACCCAAACAAGTCCTATGCATACCACTCCGGCATGAAAGGGCACACCATCTATGAATACCGCTCTTTGAAAGACAAGATACAGTCTTGATTGATAATAAAGTCATTATGTCAAAGGAAGCCACTCCAAACATCCGAAACAACCCTTTGCCAGACCATAAGGGTGGATTTATCCACATGATTGAAGTAAAAGATGACTAGGATCCCAAGGGATCCATCGGGTTGATCGCAGAAGGTGATGACCCAAAGAAACCAACAATTACTCTCAAACCAATCATAGTTCAGATCCAACCTTCTGAGGACGCCGAGGTGAACATGTCTATACCTCTCAAATTTGAAGAAGTGCCACCTGCAAAGACGCCTGCACCAATTAAGGTTGAACTGGCATCTCCGCAAATGCATCCACACCATTTGAGGTTGTAGTATTTGTCACGACCCAAACTGGAGGTCCATGACTAGCACCCGACCATACTTGCCGAGCACCAACGTACATTTTATCTAACCTTCTTTATTATCTTTTAGAGCTGAGGAGGTCAATATAAATGGTAGACATGGATCATAGACAACCAATAATAAAATATGATGGCATGAACCTACATAACATGGGATGACCAGACAATCAAGAAACTATATAGATATGGTACGAGCTACCACGCTATCATGAAAGGCTATACAACAAAAACCAGCCGAAAAGTCATACCAAACTATACATGAGTCGACACATGTCTTTGAGCCTCTACAGGAACATAAGTGCTGCAACATAGCCGGAACTGGGCCCAACATACCCATAATGTCTATAACATAAATGCATACCAAGACCAAGGCAAGTCCGGAGAAGGGATCTCACCAATCACCACTGAACTGGACAGCCTACTGTGGTGGGGGAGCTACACCTTCCTGTCTATCAGGACCTGCAGCACGACATGCAGCGTCCACAAATAAAAGGACGTCAGTACGAATAAAGTACTGAGTATGTAAGGCAGGGAACCATAAACACGAATAGTAATGTAAGCATGGATAGAGAATATACAACTTGTAATATCTGAGGGCTACTGACATGAAATGCATGATACATATGTATAAATACATAAGCTTTTAAAACATACGCCTATGTGGGCATCATCATCATCATATCGTACTCGGCCATAATAGGCTCGATAAAAACGTACCCGGCCATCATAAGGCTTGGTAGATCGTACCCGGCCATGTGGAGCTCGGTAAAACCCAACTGATCAGTGGTTGCACAGTAGGTGCCGTACCCGGTCGTCTATAGCACGGCTCGGTAGAGTAAAATATATATATATATATATATATATATATATATATATATATATATATATATATATATATATGGCCATCATAAGGCTTGG
>MU776569.1:0-40480 GCA_026770625.1 Nicotiana glauca
TTAAGTTGAAATCATGTTACAAGATGTTAAGGAGTGAAGAAAATAAGTTAGAAATCACTTACCAATCATTTTGAACAAGAAGAATTATTTGGAAAATCGCCACTTATGTTTTGGGTTTTTGAAAAGTGAAAAATGATTGAAAATCCCGAACTTATATACTTTACTGGGGCTGGCACGGACCGCACAGAAATGTCCCGCGGCCGCGCCGAGGAAAAGGAGCAAAAATGATTCTCTGAACCTACCCAGCGCGGACCGCACTGTTTTGGTGCGCGGACCGCACTGTTTTGGTGCGCGGCCGCACTGGTGCACCTGCACCTGGCCTTTCTGAACCTAGCCACGCGGACCGCCCAGAAATGCGCCGCGGCCGTGTGGCTTCCAGCGCGGACCGCACTGATTTGGTGCGCGGCCGTGTAGGTTAAACTTAAACCAACGATTTTTTTTGACCCTGCCCACGCGGACCGCGCAGAAATGCACTGCGGCCGCGTGGGAGCTGCTACACTGCCACACCTGATATTTTAAGCCTAAGGCCTCCCGGGACCTACTCAAAACTCACCCGAGCCCTCGGGGCTCCACACCAAACATACACATAACTCCAACAACATCCTACGGACTTACTCGCGCGATCAAATCACCAAAATAACACATTTACATAGAATCGAGCCTCAAACTCATGATTTTCATTTCAAAGTTCATCAACCTTCAACTTTAGACATCTAGGTCCGAAACACGTCAAACGACGTTCGATTTCGACCAAATTTCACAGAAAGAACTTAACGCATATTTAATACCTGTACCAGGCGTCAGAATCAAAATACGATCCTGATACCTATATTTTTTAGCTCATTTTCATTTCTATTTTTCCTTAATAATTTCAGAAAATAATTTAACAAAAAAATTCTTTTTACCGGGGATCTGGACCTCGGGTTTCGACTCCGGGCACATGCCCGAGTCCCATATTTTTCTACGGACCTCCCGGGACCATCACATCACGGGTCCAGGTCCGTTTACCCAAAATATTGACCAAAGTCAGCTATATCAATATTAATATCATAATTCTTTAAATTTTTCACAGAATTCACATATTTTAGCATAAAATTTTCCGGCTTCACACCCGGACTGCGCACGCAAATCGAGGCAACTAAAAATAAAAAAAGTAAGGTATTCAAGGTCTCGGAAGCGCGGAAAAAGGGAGAAATACGATGATGACCCCTTGGATCGTCACAGTTCACTATAACTTAACCCAATGGATTCGTTTTTTTGTTTAGATAAGTGATATTATTAGTTTATTGAATTATTTTCTTCATTACAAATTTTTTATGAAATAATTAATAAATTTTTAAAACAATGGTGCTTCTTTTTCATTTGTATTAATTAATTATTTCATAAAAATACTGGTGCTTCTTTTTTTTTTTTTAATTAATTATTTTATAACAAGCACCACTATGCTTCTTTTCCATTTATATTAATTAATTCTTTCATAACAAGCACCACTGAGAAAAATAAAATAGACGGTACAATAATTAAAGAAAGTACAAACTAATTCGAATATTATATTATTAAAATAATAAATAAATATCAATTACTACTTTTAGTAGGTTTACTTCCTGAATGATGTATAACAAATAAAAATATCGATTATCAAATTACTCAAATAAATAAATAGGATTATCACACAAATTTTCAATCAAATTAAAATAATGTATAAAAAAATATCTTTGAAATAACGGTGGTTCGTGTCCTAAAGGATCGGGTCAACATATTTTAGTTGGGTCCGGTTATTAATTATTTAAGAAAGACAAAATAGTGGTTCTGTTAAACTAAGGGCATGAATGAGTAAGTAATGGATGGATTGGGCATATCTGTGCCAAACTATTAACGACGGGCATATCTGTCATAATTCGCATAGTTCACTCGCATATATAACCCTTTTCCGTTGTTATAATTATTATTAGTACGTGTAATTCATAAATTTTGATTTTATACATAACTGATATGTGAATTAAACGATCATAAATATTCCTATATGGAAAACAAAGATAAGAATCTATCTGTTTTTAATTAATCTTGACAAGGAAAAGAAAAATGAAAAAGTTTATCATACGTCAATTACTTGGACATATCGCTACTGCCACAATCGCTAACCTTTTGAGTGTTTGGACATGCACCGTTATGGGAAAAAAATGGTTTTTAATTGCAACTGCTTCAATAAAACACTTAAATGTAAAACTGATAATTTTATGATTAAATGTATAATAGTGCTCCCAAAAACTTGTCTTGTTGTTTCCTTTGAGAATCCATCACTCACGTCATCATTCAATTATCCAAAATTTTAGATTAAAATCACTTTTTTTTTCGTTTGTAACAGAAAAATCGTTCAATTATTGCTCACAAATGATCACTAAACCAGTATTATCAAAATTTTTGCTAAAAAATGTGTTATGGTAGGCCACATGAACTTTTTATATTTTGAACCAAATAAAATAATTAACACCTAAACAAAACATAAAAATTATCCATACACCCAACCCGTCCTACTAAAAATAAAAAATCAACCACTAAATTAAACCAAACGCTAAAACATATCCTTTTTGTAAATGTATCTCTCTTCTTCTTATAAAAAGCAGATTTTTTTTAATTTATGATTTTACTCTAGTTTTATAAATAATAATGGATACGAGGCTAAGGACTAAGGTGACTTGTGTTCTTCTTTTCTGAATGACTTGTATTATTTTTTTACTGTTTTTCTTCTACTTAGTAATGGGTACGAGAATAGGGACTAGAGTCAAACCACGAAGAAAAAACTTCTTTTTATTAGATAAAGAGAGATGCATTTGCAATAGGAATGAGTTTTAGAGTTTGATTTTATTTAGAGGATGAATTATATTTTTAGCTGGTTAAGTTGGGTGTATGGGTGAATTTTTTATGTTTCGTTTGGGTGTTATTTATTTTCGTTCCAAAAATATAAAAAATTCATATAGACTGCCACGTCATATATTTTCCACCAAAAAACTTGATAATTTCGGTTGAGTGACCATTTGTGTGCAATATGAATATTTAAATGATTTTACTATTACAAATGAAGAAAAAAAATGACTTTAATCCATAACTTTAGATAGTTTAGTGATCATCCGAGTAATAGACTCTTTCTTTTCACAATACCTATATAAATACACCAGCAGAAACTATGGCTGTCTAACGGTACGTGTCGGCCCGGCCCGCTTAGTGATAACTAGGATGGACCCATTTTCAACGGGACACGAGATAGGACAGGCTGCCTATTTCGTCCCATTTATCCGTCTCGTCCTGCTTACCCGCGTGAATTTTAATTTTAATTTTTTAAAAAGAGTCGTTGGGCAAGGGAAATCATTGCAAAATTAACCATTGCCAACGACTATAAACATATTTCATTTGTGTGTTTAATTTTTGTGTTAACTTTTCTAATTTAATTTCGTATTTAGTCTATGAAGGTGACTGCGTAGATTAGATGCTCTTCAAAATACTTGTATTTGTATGTGAAATTTATAAGTTCTGTTAATAAAATAAAAGGCTTTAAGCCTTGATTTTTTTTAATGAACTGTCTTACACTTTTATTTAATTACTTTATGTTTTGAAATTATATTAAATAAATTACAAGCCTATTATAATCACTAAATATTTCGTTCCAAGTCTTTTGTTTTAAAATTTAAAATTCTTTACTAAGATTTTATAATGTATTAAGTTTTAAGTTTATTAAATAAGTGAAAAAACTAGCCTTTGCAAACTTTAAAAACTTTAGTCGTTGTCAACTTTAAAAAAAGAACCGTTGTTATCTATAAAAAGTTAGTCGTTGCCAAATTTGATGCTTAAACATTTTTTTTAAAAGGCCCACTTAGGTCCCACGAACCGTCCCGTCTCGTTCCATTCGTTAGTGGGATGGGATGGGCCTATTGTTTCGTCCCATTTATCCCGGAAAAAACTACCCTCTATAGCCCCTCAAAATTTTAATAGCCCATGTTTTGTCCTACTTACAAAAAATGGCCCTTCGGCCCAAATAGTAGCCGAAAGGAATGAGTATGATAACATAAGCGCCTGTAGCTCAGTGGATAGAGCGCCTGTTTCCTAAGTTGAAGGTCGTAGGTTCGACCCCTGCCTGGTGCGATAGAGCAACCCTTTTTTGCAATGTATAAATATTGTATTCTAAGTTCGACAGTGTATCCTTGGTGTATATTGAGCCTATTTCGAGTGTGCTTGTATATCTAAAGTGTAAATATTTGTGTAACCCAAATGTATTTTGTATCGTGAATGTATAATCTATCTGAACAATATATTAAAAATGTATATAATGTGTATTTTCTAATATGTAAACATAGTGTATATAAATTATATACAATTTTGTATGTGTAATGTGTGCACACTGTATATTTGGAGTGTATCATGTATTTTTGTATAGTTACAGTCTTTTTTGTATAGAATGTATTTGAATACACTGTCGAACTTAGAATGTATTTTGGATAATGACAGTCTATTATGTATAATGATAGTCTATTTAGTATAATCATAGTCTATTTTTTATATTTTTTGTATAATGATAGTCTGTTTAGTATGTATTATGTTTCCAATTTTCACTTTCAGAAACCTACTTCAATACGTAAAATTTGTTTGATTCATCTTCCACAGAAGAGAAAATCAAAAATTATCATAGCCTCATAGTAGATAAAATGAAACAGAGAAAGTAACAATAAATTGAGGCTCGGATTTGTGTTTAACCACAGGCAAAAAAAAGAGAATCCAACGACGCCATGGCTGCAAAAACCCACTGGTAGCATGCCCCGCCAAGATACGGGTCGGGTTATCTCAAAATTCCCCGATTGATTAATAAGCTCAGAAGGGAATGACAAAATCATCGTCGCCTCTTTTTAGCCGCTGATTATACTCACCGACACCGCTTTGACCAGCTCCACCGGCAAATATAGAATGCTCCGGCGAAAGCATTAAAGAAAGAAAAAAGGAAAAAAAGGTGGAAAGGTTGTTACCAATGCTGTTCTTATTTAATCTACTAAACAACCCCTTAATAAAATTGATAAAAAGGGATGTTGTTTGGGTTCTTACAGTATATGGAGAAATCAATGGCTATTAGAGAGAGAGACAACCGATCGAGATGAAAGAAGAGAACGAGCAAGGATAGGGATAGGGATAGGGATAGCAGATTGAGCAGTAATTACTTTTGGGCTAGCCACTAAAATTATTTTTGGGCTATAAAATGATATTGCAATTTTAGGGTTACCGGGTGATATATGTTTGGGCCGATGACCTATGAATAATCTTCTCTTTTTATCCCGTTCCATTTAGGCCCGTCTCACCAACCTTTCCGATCAAAATATTGTCCCGACCCGTTCCGTCGGACAGCCTAAGCAGAAACAAAAGCGAAGAAACATAAAACAAATGGTTATTAATCTCCATTTTCTTCTTTCTGTGTTCTCTACATTATGATACTTGATTGTTCCTATATTCTATTTATTTCTACTACCAACCATCCCACTTTTTGGATGGATTTCTGTAATTATTATACGTAGCTTCTTTTTAGACATATTGCTTTGTTTGCAGAAGAAAAATAATTTAACGATTGCGCAAGATTTATACTCGTAACGCAACATTTGAAATTGAAGCAAATCGATCATTTCGTCGCCCTTGGAGGGACCGTTCTTGTTAAAAATATAATTAAATGTTTTGCTCGAGAAAAAAAAAATCCTGCACCCAGAAACCTTTCAAAAATCTTCCAAAAAAGAGAAAGAAATCAATTTTCTCCAAAATATATATTTTCTTCGGAACTTTAATAAAAATTCCAGATGACTAGTATTTTTTGAAAATTTCAAAAAATAATACATGCAGTAGTCTTGAAAATTCGTCAAGGATCTGTGCTCAACTCGTTTTTATTTGTTCTGGTGATAGACGCACTAACACGACATATTCAAGGGGAGTATGGTGTATGTTATTCGTTGATGACATAGTTCTGATTGATGAGACGCAATGCAGTGTTAATGAAGGGTGGAGGTTTGGAGACATACCCTTATTGAGTCTAAGGGTTTCAAGTTGAACATGAATAAGATAGAATACCCGGAGTGCAAGTTTAGCACCAAGTCGAGGGAAGCGGGCATGGACGTAAGGCTTGGAACACAGGTCATCCCCAAGAGAGGCAGTTTCAAGTACCCTGGGTTGGTTATCCAGGAGGACGGGGGGATCGACGAGGACGTCACACACCGTATAGGGGTGGGATGAATGAAATAGAGGTAAGCATCTAGAGTTCTGTGTGACAAGAAAGTATAATCGATACTCAAAGGTAAGTTTTATAGAGCGGTGGTTAGACTAGCCATGTTGTATGGAGTACAGTGTTGACCTGTTAAGAACTCACAATACAGAAGATGAAAGTAATAGAAATAAGGATATTGAGGTGGATGTGCGGTCACACTACGATGGATAAGATTAGGAAATAAGATATTCGGGAGAAGTTGGATGTGGCTCCTATAAATGACAAGATGTGGGAAGCGATGCTCAGATGGTCCGGGCATATGCGGAGGAGAAGTCCTGATGCCCCGGTAAGAAGGTGTGAGCTGTTGGCTTTGGCTGGTACGAGAAGAGGTAGGGGCGACCTAAGAAGTATTGGGGAAAGGTGATCAGGTAGGACGTTTCGTGACTTCAGACTTCGGTATATGAAGGCGTGGAGGTCGAGCATTAAGGTTGTAGGTTAGGAGGTAGATGAGCATTTTTTTACTTCTCACCGGGTGTGAGACTAGTTTGATAAGGTTTGTCTTAGACTGCTAGGGGTCAATGTTGTGTTCACACTATTCAACCGTTTTTCGTAGTAGTGGGCCTTAATTAGTAGTTATTATTAGTGCATTTCATCTATTTTCTAGTTCTTATGATACTGTTATTAGTTTCCCCTTATGGTACTGATATATCATCTCTTTTTGTCTTTTTTCGTTTTCTTGAGCCAAGGGTCTATTGAAAATAACATTTCTATTCCATCGGGGTAAGAGTAAGGTCTGTATACATACCAACCTTTCCAAATCCTTCACCTATGAGATTTTACTAGGTTATTATTGTTGTCCATTTTCAACTAAAATGCAAAGAAAAACAAAAGGTAGAGGTTGTTCAATATTGCATTAGTATTTGTCTATAGTTCCCCCTTTGTATAAGCACTACCTTATGATTCTTGATTGCTCCTATATTCTGTTTATCTTTCGTTTTTCCCTATATATCTTTCATTAGTTTTGCTCTTTATATATACTTTCCGTAATTGTAGGAGTTCTTTTTAATTTGAATAGAAGGAGAAGGAGAGGAAACTCAATTTAACCAAAATTTGTACTTACACTGCTTCGATCGGAATTGTATAATTTTGGCCACCACGCTGCCCCTAGAAGGACATTCACGTCTAGCTTAAAATTTCTGAACGGCTACATCCGGTGGCGGAGGCACGATCTCCATGAAGAGGGTAAAAAAAAATTGTAACTAGTGGAAATATGAACCTCCTTGCCCACTAAGCTACAATTTTGGGCTATGTTAAGTTGGTTTAAAACTTAATATATAAAAGTAAAAGAATAAATTTTGCCTTATATTATATATACAGTCTAATTTTTTGGCGAAGGGGGCGAACCCCCTTCCGGCGCCTAAATCCGCCCCCGCTACATCTTGATCATCTAGCTGTTACTGGAGAAATCATATTCAGTAAAAAAAAAAAAAAAAACCATATTCACTTTCTCTTATTTTGGAATGCACAGATTTACAAACCCAAGCCCATGAGCCTAACAAAGATACAAGAGGAAATCTAAGCCCAAAGTTAACTGGCATGAAAACCACCACTAGAGCCCAAGTCTAAGCCCGAGCAAGAATCACGCAGGAGGATGAAAACCTCCATCTACAACCAAATTATGGCCGGTGACAAACTGTGAGTCGTCCGAAGCTAAAAACAATACAGCATCTGCTACATTAGAAGCTTTTATAGCAGCTCCATTTTTCAAGCAATTGAAGGAATCAAACAGTTTCTCTATATCCTCCACACTCATCTTCATTGATTTCTCAAGCAAAGGTGTTGCCACTGCCGCAGGAGAAACACAGTTCACACGTATGCCGTACTTACCCAGTCCTTTACTTGCAGATTTCACCAATCCTAGTATTGCGTGCTTCGACATTGCGTAATCTATTTGCTTGGTTACTCCCATCGTTGCCGTCACGCTCCCCGTGCATATTATCTTCCCTTTCACGCCACTTTCCACCATAGCCTTCGCCGCGTGCTTCACACACGCCACCGATCCCCGAACGTTGATCGCGAATAGGTTGTCTAGTGCATCGAGGTTAAAACCTAGGATGTCTTGTTCGTTGTCGTTGGTGCTTGCAATTCCAGCATTACTGAACATGATATCGACCCCACCGTGAATCTCCACCGTTGATTGTACCAAGGATTGGACCTGTTCCTCGTCTGTGACGTCGCATTTGATGAAACTGCAGTAACTGAAGCCGATAGATTCCGCTACTGACCGACCCTTTTCTTCTTGGATGTCAGCAATCACAACTTTAGCTCCATGTTGAGCAAAGAGACGAGCCGTAGCTTCGCCGAATCCACTTGCTCCTCCGGTGATAATGGCAATTTTGCCGTCCAATTTTTTAGTCAATGGTGGAATTGGGTTATCCATTTTTCTTCAACGTTTGGACTCAATTTTGAAGGTAATACTTTCGTGTTGGTGTATTTATACAGAAATTGAAACCACCATATTCTTGCACGTTGAAACTCTCAACAAATTGTTTGTTGGGAAAAGAAAAAATTGACATGTGCACTGTGGCAAGTGCATAAATAATTAATGATTATGCTTAGGTCAAGGCCAACATCAGATAGTTGAATTATGTGAGTTATTGAATTAGGAGGACTACCCTCAATTTTGTCTCTTCATATGTTAGAATCAATGAGAATTAAGATCCATTGCTTATTGTAGCCACTCTGGCCCGGGGGACCAAACTTAGAGATCTTTCATTTTCTTTGTTATAAATCCAGCAAAACCCGTCTATTTAGCCGGAAAAACTTGGATCACATGTATAGTAAGAGTTAACTAATGGAAGATGTTTCCTAATTTTTCAAGATTCCATGTACCATATAATTGAAATAAACATTTTCAACCATGTTTTAAGCTATTATTAGCCTTTCTTTTTTGAGAATAAGAGCTAATAGCCTTTTCTTTAATAGTATCCAATGTTTCCTTAGTAGCGAAGCACCTTCCTATAATCATCCTTAAGTTTACTAAATGACCTACTAAGAAAACGAAAACAAACACTGCATATATAGCTTTAACAATTAAATTATGCAGATTGTTTATAGAGCAGATAGATAGAGAGGATAACTTTGTGATGGTACAATTTAATCATACATAACTTCTCCCAGTTACTGTCTAAAAATATACTATCAATCACACTACGAGACACTAGCAAATTTGCACGCAAGCAATCACAAGTTCGTTCTTTTTTATGGCTGAAGATTTGTCTTAATTGAAGGATTCGGGCTAGGAAAGCTCCATCAATGGAGCGATAAAATGGGCAGATATAATGCAACGTTATCAGAGACCTTGGTTTCTTCTTTTCCACTACAATATATTATTTAGGCAGAATGTGATTTTAAGAAATTTCCTGTGATTTCTAAGAATGAGTAAGTTCACAGTTGAGTTAAGTTTAGTGATAACAGTAGCATAATTATTTAGCATAGTACATAGTAGGGAAATTTACAAAACTAGTGCAATAAACGGGTCAATTTTTTCTACATATTATTTTGCAAAACAGCAAACAATTAAATAAACAATGGAATTTGATGCGAGATCATTAGTTAGAATATTATTGATGATAGACTATAATTACGTATTTTAGTAGATTATTACATTCTAATTTACTGTACTTTAGTTGAGTTTGCGCTTTAATCGCTAGTGTTTTGCACTAACGGTGTGATTCCGAGCTATATAGATGTTATGGAATGAGTTCAAGCGATTTGGAACTTTGAAGTCTGAGTAAAAGCCCAAAGAATTAAGCCGGGATCGTATTCGGGGGATCAACGGATAATAAAACAACAAAACGAAGACTCGAGGAGGCATATTGCGCACTGTCTAGTAAAATAGACATAACATTTTGCTCGGAACTCCATTTGAGCTCCACAATATATGGTTGGAAAGCTAACTCAAAGGGATACAACTTTCATGTTTTACGTTTTTCCAAATTCTAAATGGAACAGGGTGAAAAACCGCGGTTACAGTAGGACCGCAACAGAACACTGTTGCAGATTCTGAAGGTCACTCTAGCCGCGGTCATGGCGTAACCGCGGTAGGA
Organism: Nicotiana glauca; assembly: GCA_026770625.1. Taxonomy (NCBI): domain Eukaryota; kingdom Viridiplantae; phylum Streptophyta; class Magnoliopsida; order Solanales; family Solanaceae; genus Nicotiana; species Nicotiana glauca. Next base: position 10,336 of record MU776569.1, read on the forward strand.
CCACGGCAGGAAGCGTAAATTTCAGGGACCAAAGTGCAAAACACAGGATTTTAAGCCCTAAACCCTATATTAAATGAAGGAAGCCGGCCAAAATAAGGAGAAAACACTAATTTAGGGTTAGACAACACCCTTGGAGGCAAGAACACGCGAGGAGTAAGGCAGGGAATTCTTCTACGGTAATAAGAGTGCTCATGATCGGTAGAGAATACTTAGGCGAAATTATAGAAGACATAGCGGGAAGGATTCCGACAATAGGGGAAATCATAACTCTAGACCTCCTTAATCTTTTCTCTAACCCTCAGTATCGTTAGTTGTTAATTTACTATTTTAATTTGTTAGTTAATTAGTTAAACACAAGAATCTAAATATCTATAAGTTAGGAATTGTTCAAGCTTGTCTTCTTGGTGATAGTGAACAGCTGTAGCTAAACCTTAGTTCTCTGTGGGATTCGACTCCGGACTTGTAAACCGGATTATATTTGCAATGACCGCATTGTACTTTTTTATTAGGCATAGTTGGGCGTGATCAATTATTTTTTCCCATTCAATTCCTTACAGACTTTTGTATATTGTACTTCGTAAGGCCATAATTTCCTTACTTGCATCTCAAATTTTATTCGGCTACCATGAGCGCCAGAAGAAATGGTTGGAAATTGGAAATTCTGGTACGTTAGGCCTGAAATGCTGCTTTCTGTTTGCCTACTAGAGGATGTTTAGTCCTGGATCCTTTCCCTTGAAAAGCCCTTCATGTTTTTCGAAAATACTATATTTAGTATACGTGCGTTGTATGAAGACTTGAATAGATGATGGAATTACTGTATCTATTATTGAATACCTCAATGAGTTTAAATACAAGTTACAGTAACCATCTTTCTAGAGTTCTATGTAAACCAAATAACTGATGAATCCTATCTAAATCAAAGGGATAACTCTAAATGACTAACTATAATATCATCTATTCTAGAAGATAAATGCAATTTAATCAAAATAGATAAATACAAAAAACAAACTGATAGTAACAAGAACTAGTGATCCAATACGCCCCCTTCAAGTTAGGCTATGTGTCACTAAGACTAACTTGAACAAATTGCGTTCAAAGGCTGATTTGGCTAGTGCTTTGGTGAGCATATCAGCTAGTTGGTCAACAGAATGAACATGAACAACTCGAACCACCTTCCGTTCAACATGATTGCCACACAAAATGAAAGTCCACCTCAAAATGTTTCATGCGACTATGAAGGCCCGAATTCTCGCTTAGATAAGTGACACCAATGTTGTCATAGTAGATAGTAGGAATATCTCTGACTCGAAGTCGCATTTCAAGCAATAGGTTTCTGACCCACAGTAGTTCGGCGAGTGCATTGGCAATAACTCTATATTCAACTTTAATTGATGAGTGAGCTACAATATTTTGCTTTTTAGAGGACCAACTGATATGATTGCTATCAAGAAACATAACCGGATGTGGAGGATCTATTAGTGAGATCTCCAGCCCAGTCTGCATCAGAGTACATGCGCAGATTGCAATCAAAATCCGGGGACACACGTAGGCACAACTTGATCGTACCATGAGGGTACCTAAGAACTCGATTCACAGCTTTCCAATGAAGATCAGATGGTGATTGAATAAATTGGGATAATTTATTGACTGCATAGGAAATATCGGGCCTTGTAAACGACAGATATTGAAGTCTACCCAAGACTCGAGGGTAGCAAGTCGCATCAGTTAACAAAGCCCCATAATCAACTCAGAAGCACTCATCGGTGTGTTTGCGCTCTTACAATCAACCATCAACTCATCATTTAAGATTTCATAATAAGTGGCTTGCGAGAGAATAATGTCATTATTGTTTCGAACCTCCTCAACACCAAGAAAAAAATTGAGAGTTTCCAAACCTTTAATGGGGAAGCAAGAGGCAAGAGAGGCTATAACTTCATTGATTGTGATGGAGTTGCGGCCAGTCACTATTATGTCGTCGAATCTCGCCTTGTAACGATCAATTAACCCGTTTGATTTTCTTTTAATCTTGAAAAGCCACTTACATGAAACAACATTATTAGAGGGGTCATATGGAACTAGTTCCCAAGTATGGTTTTTCAGTAAAGCATCAGATTCTAAATTCATGGCTTTCCTTCACTCAGGGTGCTTTTGGACTTGTTTGAAGGTGTGTGGTATAAAAAATGGTTCTGAGTAGGCTAGGTAATCAAAAATCCGTTTTGATTTCTGGATGTTATTTTGTGAGCGGATGACTATACGAGTTGGTAGGGTGGGTACGTGTGGTGGAGCAGGGGGAGGTGCCAATGAAGCGGTTGATTTGGGGTGTGGGGAACGAAAATTGTAGACTATCAGAGATGGAGTGGGTGATTTTATAGAGGGATTGGAGGCTTGGGGTCTCAAAGAAGGCTTAGGGGACGGGTTTGGGCAGCATGGATCTTGGGGAATTGGAGTTGGAGGAGTAGTAGTACACATACCTTGAGTAGAGCTCTGTGAAGGAGGGAAATCCACATCTTTCGCTGGTGTTGCACCGGATATGATGGATTGAGGCGTGTTTAGTGGAGATAGGGGAGGAGGTATCGTTGGGGGCTAGGACTCAGCTGTTACGTGGGGGATATGTGTTTTAATGAGAGGGGGCAAATCAAAAATAGGGAAAAGATTGGGGGTGAAATTGGGTAAATCAATAGTATTTGTCCAATCTAACTTAGTAGGTCTAATAATAGTATTAGAGAATAAACTTTTGAAAGAAAAATTATTTTAAAGAAATTTCACATCTCGTGATAAATAAATTTTTGAAGAAATAGGATCAAAGCACTGATGACAATGATGGGACAAAGAGAACCCTAAATATACACATGGTTTAAGACTTAGGTTCAAGTTTACTTTCAGAGTACGGGTTAAGACAGGGATAACATAAGTATCCAAAAGTCCTTAGAGTGGCATAGTCATGTGACTTGCCAAATAATTTTTCAAACGGGAAGAATTATTCAAGAGTGATGTGGGTAAACGATTAATTAAATACACATCATGGTGACAAGCGAAGGAGCAAAAAATCGATGGAAGAGACACCTCATGTAAAATTATTCTTGCAGTTTCAATAATATGACGATGTCTACGCTCAGCAAGAGCAACTCGTTGAGGCGTATAGGGTGGGCTGGAAAGATTTCGATACCATAAAGCGAGAGATAAGAGTCAATAATTTTATACTCCCCTCCACTATCAGTATAAAACGATTGAATTTTGGTATCGAAATATTTTTCTGTTAAGGGGTGAAAATTTTGAAACAGCTCCTTGACTTCGCTTTTATTTTTTAGTGTATAAAGCCACATGTATCTTGTGTATTGGTCTATGCAATAATATAATTTTTATCAAGAGACAAAACAGAAGAGGGTCTCCACAAATCACTAAAAATAATTTGAAGCAGTTTAGAGCTTTCCAAAGTTAATGTGTGGAACGGAAGCCGATGGGATTTGTTAGACAAAAATGAATTACAATAATGAAACTTATCTCGTTCAACAAATGATAGCGATAATTTATTCAAGACATAATTAAGAACTCTAGAATGCGGATGACCCAGTCTTTGATGCCAAGTGGTTAGAGAGGTTGTAGTGGTTGATATGTGAGCTTGTGGATGTGAATTGGGCCACTCATACAGTCCATATTTCTTCTGGCCGAACACCAGCATGGTTCGCGTTTTCAAATCTTTCACAACAAGAGAGAAGGGAAAAAATTCAACAGCTATTAGATTATCATGACATAGCTTGGATATAGATATAAGAATGCGTTTAATGGCTGAAACACATGTCACGCCCCCTTTTTCTCGCGAAATCGGGTTTATGACATTCGAGAGGACAACTCGTTTCCTTTTGGGAATTAGGTTTTGGAATTGAAGAGTCGCTACCTAATGATTTAAGTGCATTAGGACACTAAGAAGGGTTTAAGTTGGATAACCAGAGATAGGGTAAGAGCTTGAAATTATTCCAAAGGGAAGGTATTAGCCACCTCTCAGAATCCACTAGTGTGGTTCCCGGCCAAGCTATTGTTGTGACTTAAGGTAAAAATAACACATAGGCAAGTAGGACTTCAAATAAGAGGGGATTTTTCACATAAAGGTTAGAAATAAACAAAGCCGGAAAGCATTAAAGAGAGTTGATTTAGAAGAAGAAATATTTTTAAAAGATTTAAAAGAAACAAATAACAAAGGAAAGGGGGTCCTAGGTTTATTAATAATATGGATCACCCCACACAACATCCGATAATCAGTCCTCAGTGAGGGGTTACGCGTGATGTTATCGCGTGGTCATCATATCCATATCTACCCTTTCCCACCCCGTTAAGATATTAAAGTGCGGAATGGTCTCGTTTACTTATTTTATGCTATTACCCGCCCAAATCCTATCGGTCCCAGAGGTACTTGGGACTACTAATCCTGAAGGGAGGAGATGTTGGACTTATTTGTGGTTTCAAAAGGTAAAAATACTGAGGCGATAAACAAAACACATATAGCAAGTTTTGGGAAGCATATAAACAAATAAAAAGGCTCAGACAGACCTCTTTTGAACCAAAGAAAACACATAGTTTAGCATGTCTTGCACGTACTTTTAAGGCCTAATTAAAACTTAAAGATTTGAGGCAGACTGATTTATTACATAGTTCAGATAAGAAGCCCGATCAGGCCTGCCTATGGTTGTAGCTAATAACATATGATTCAGTTTATAAGTTTATGCTATGGCTTGCCTAAGTGTTAGACAAAAACCTATAGGCATGATATCTACTGATTTAAGAAGTAAATTGATTACGGACTGATTTAAGAAAAGTTGCCAGTTAAAAGCGAGTTTTAGAAGAGTACAAGTTCTGCCATTGGTAATACATTATTACTGCTAGTTTTAGAATTATAAATGAGTGAGGTTATTCAGATTTGATTAAAGCTCCTATAGGCATGCTTTATATGCGTTTGTAGACTTTAGAACACATTTATAAACATAGTAAAAATGCAGAAAACCCTATAGACATGACATCTAAATGCTGGATTTTATATGAACATGACATCTGATTACATTTGGTTATTAAGACTTATAAACATGTTTGCCTAGTGAGAAGTGGATATACAAGAATCAGAAAGGACTTATTGGCATATTTTCTACATGCATGTGCATCCTATAGACATGGTATCTATATATGAGAGTGCAGAAATCCTATAGATATGGTATTATATATGAGAATGCAGAAATCCTATAGACATGGTATCTATATATGAGAGTGCAGAAATCCTATAGACATGGTATCTATATATGAAAATGTAAAAATTCTATAGACATGTTATCTGCATATGAGAATGCTAAAATTAGAAAATCCTATAGACATGTTATCTACATATGAGAATGCATGATTCTTATATACATGGCATCTATGTGGAAGAATGCATAAATTCTATAGACATGATATCCACATATGAGAATGCAGAAATTAGAAATTTCTATAGGCAGGTTAGCTACCCCTTTTGCATGAATTACTACCCCTCCCTTTTCACTAGCCATCCCCAAGAGTTTTATTACAAAGTTATTACAGCCCAGAAGAAAATAAAGTAAAGAAAAATACATTAGAAATTAAAAGTACAACCAAGGAGAGCCTGATTCAGACTTCCTGTCTGAAGTATGAAGTAAACCAACTCCAAGAGATCAGATTCCAAAGTCTTTCTCTCATTTAGGGGTGTGTCAAAGTTCCCTAAGAGTCTCACATGAACTCCGGGTAGTGCTTACACCCCAAATACATTGCCATATTAAGACATAGTGCAGTGGAAAGGCCAGCCCTCAAGTGTCCAAGTTCAGAGGGAACTCAAGGTCCCAAGGCAAGGCTCACAGGAGGGGGGCAGAACTTAGAGACTAAGAGAGAGTGCAAGTGTAGAAGTGGAATTCTGAAAGGGGAAAAGGAAGAGGGAAGCAATTCACATTATTACACATAGGGGATAGGGAATGAGGGAATTTGTAAGAGCAAAAGAAAAGCAGACAGATGGGCACACCCAGCAATGGGATATGCTGACACACCCTCCAGTCTCTTTATATAGAGGTTAAGACCCCATTGGTTCAAACTCAATTCATGGGCAACAACTCATATCTCTATGCCTTACGTCACAACTCACAAACACATAGGGGTAATAGGGTAGGGGAGCAAGGACTCATAAAAGAAACATGCAGAAAGATATGAGCATACTTAATTTAAATGTTGAACTCTACAGAAATAGTAAAGTAGACATGGATGAAAGCTATAAATGAACACATTGGGGTGATGCTGAAACTTAAATTAGGACATACCAGTAAACAAATAGAGAAAATGTAGTAGTCTTGTAAAAGCCACAGTGCATACAAGAAGAGAGAGAGAGTACTATTATGTGTAAGTAAGAGTTCAGAAAGATTGTGAAGTGTATTGTGAAGGATTGTTAATCGTGTGTTGTGTGTTAAAGAGTCGTGTATTTATTATAGTGTAAAAATCATGAGGAAATAAGGTAAGAAAATAGTTGAAGAACTGATTGTCAATCAATTACACAAGACTCCCTTTAATTAAGGGATTCAGATTCAAACTGGTGAAAACCAATTAAGGAAAGAAATTGAATAAACACTTTGTGCACAATATGCAATTAAGGTCACATACATAAAGGTTATTTAAGGACAAGGTTTTGAAGTACACGGTTTGTACAAATAAGGTAAGGAAATCAATGAACAGCCAGTACATCACAAGGTTTGGGATTTGTATGAATGAACCGAGTCAAAAAGATGGGAAAGGTTTTTAATTTAAGGGAAATCAACAAACAATGGAAAGGGAATCAATTAAACCTATTTAGAAGGGATTCTGAATTAATCACAAGTTTGAAAATCACTTTAAAGGGAAGTTCATCATATATAAGGAGCATACGAACATGTTAAGCATGAAAGAAAATTGTCATGTCATCAATAGAAAATCCAGTGTAGAAGAGTTTAGTAAAAATCCAGAATCATATGCAAACACGGATGTCCAAACTTGAATTTGGTCTGAAAGAGTTAGAGGTTCTAAAATAAAAACCCTAGTTCAGGCAAATCACAAAGCAAGGATGAGAGGGCAAGAAATTGTATAGAAACATGTTTAGAAAAGAATTGAAACTTCTAACATGCTTCTTTCAGCAACAGAACTCAAGAGGAACATGATAGCAAAGTAACATAGTAGAAGGGTTCAAAGCAAACAAAGTGGAAGAAACTAATTCGAAGCATAATGAGAAAGGACTGTTAAGAACAGTAGCAGAAACATGCTTAAGAAGATCTTTTAAAAGAAACTCAAACAAGGTTCTGTAGAAGAAAAATAACAAAACATTTAAGAACACAGTAGAAAAATATAGTAGGTGAAACATACCAGAACATAGTAGAAAATCATACACGAACATAGTATAGAAAACATAGTAAAAGAACATACAACAATATGGTAGAAGAAAACGAACAAGAACACAGTAGAAAAGCATACGAGATCATAATATAGGAAAGCGCAGTAAGAGAAGCATACAAGAGCCTGATACAAGAAAAATAGTAGAGGCAAATACACACGAATAACAAAGAAAATCATAAAACACAAACACTTTCAGAAAACCCTATATCAGAGAAGAAAGGTTTTGAAAGTAATTTTTTGAAAGAAAAGTTAGGGAAATCGTTTGAAAACTCAGGGAAGCATAGATACACAACGGATCTAAAGAAATCCGAGAAAACCTCGAAGGGTTAGGGTTTCAGAAGAACCCTACAAATGAGAAAGGCTTTGAAAGATCACCGATCTGAGTCGGAGAGGTCAGAACCAGGCTCAAACAACCATGGTATGCCGGAGAAAGGCCGGAGATGACCGTGGAACCTTGAATCGACGGTGGTATGGGTACAAACCTTCAAGTTCATGCCTTGAATCTTCAGAGATCATGTGTGTGGGAACAAGATGAGGTGGGTATAGGGCTCTCACAGCCTCAGAAGCCATAGATTCCGGTGGATTTCAGGGCGGAGATGGTAGGAGGTGGCTAGGGTTCGGAGAAGGTTCGAGAGAGTTTGAGGGAGTGGAGGGATTCAAAGGCGGGGTCTAGGTAACAATGATTTAGGGTTGGGGGTTTGGTAAATTAAAAAAGGAAAGAATGAAGTATGGATTAAACGGGGCGCCGAGCGGGTTGTATTTAATTGGTCAGGGGCGGGTAATTTAAGAATTGGGCCAGGCAATTTGGGATTGAAATTGGGTTCAATTAGGGGGGCTGATTTTGGCTAAAATTGAAATAAGTAGGGCTAGTGTTTAAATAGCCACTTTCCCTTTTTTATTTTCTAAAAAATAGTAAAATAATTTTTGGAAACAAATTAAAAGTACTAAATCAATTACTAATATGTAAATATTAAATTAAAAATACTGGAATCAGTTTTGTAATTGTAAACGCAATTGATTCTTAAAATTGGCTAATATTACAATTATGTACAATTTAGCTTTAAAATACTAAATAAATTTGTAAAAAAATATGCAAAAAATTACCTTAGATATATTTTGGTATAAATATAAAAATACAATAAATCAATCACCAAAATAATAATTTGAGAAATAATTATTGAATTTTTTATTGATAAAATAGGGCAATAAATTGATTTAAAAATCTTTTACAGATTAAGAAAAATAATAAAATATTTAGATATACTTATATATGCATACATTTGCTATTTTGAAAGTATTTTGCATATAAAAATATACAAGAAAAAATTGGGTATCAACAACACATAAAGTATGATTTTGTGTTCAAAACATTATTTGATGCATGTAAATGTGTAGAACTAGTATGTGAGATGAGAATTTTGTTACCATCGACCATGGATACATCCTCATTACTGTGGTACGGTTGTAGGTTATGTGGCTCCGATGTGATGTGTCACGATCCGGATTTCTCACCCTCGGGAGCCGTGATGACGCCTACTGGTGAAAGCTAGGCTAGCCGATTATTCAAATTATTTTACCTTTTCCATTCTTAATCCTTTAACAGTTGTGAATTAACATTTTATAAACGACGAAAATAATAAAGCAGAAGAATAAAATGTAATTATTTTAATAATAATACCGATACAAAACCATAAACATAAGCCACCCAGAACTGGTGTCATAATCTCATAGACTATCTAGGAATACTACAAATAGAGGTCTGAAAGATAAATACAAAGTTATTTCTGGAATACATAAAAGAAATAGTATGGAAAGATAGAAGGAGACTCCAAGACCTGCGGAAGCCTGCAGGACTACATCGGGTCGCCTGATGGACTGAAGGCAACAACCTCACTGTGGTCCAAAAGCTGCAGCACCGGGATCTGCACACAGTGCAGAGTGTACTATCAGCACAATCAACTCCATATGCTGGTAAGTGCCTAGCCTAACCTCGGCGAAGTAGTGACAAGACTAAGACATGACTGCCAAATAAACTTGTGCAGTTAAATTATATACAACGGAAAATAAAGGCAGATATTTATAGTTAAAGATATGAGGGGGAAACATACTGTCAGGAGTATCAGGTGATGGCAGAAAAACCAATAGAGGAATGTAAAGAGAGCCATAATTCAATTATCAACAAGAATCAAGAACTCAATAACACGTGCACGGCATCACCCTTCGTACTTTTACTCTCATTTTCACCATAAAAATCAATAGAATCGACACGGCACCACCCTTCGTGCTTTTACCTTACATAATCATGGCACGGAATTATCCTTCGTGCACTATCACTCATATCATGGCACGTCATGGCACGTCATTGTACATTGTGCGACATGGCATCGCCCTTCGTGCATTAACACTCTTAAAATCATGCACGACATTACCCTTCATGCTTTACACTCTTTCTCACCCAAGCAACAATCACAAAGCAATTTGGGCAAGGGAATCAATAATATCACAATAAAATCTCGGCAAGGGAGCAATAGCATGTGACGACCCAAAGGGTCATCACCTATTTTCTCTCTTTTCCGCACTTCCGAGGCCTTGAAAACCTAACTTTTAGTCGCCTCGATTTGCGTGCACAGTCCGGACGCGTAGCCAGAAAGCTTAAATATGAATTCTGCATGAAAAATGATGAATTTCGATATTAATATGATTAAAGTTGACTTTGGTCAACATTTTGGGAGAATGGACCCGGACTCGTGATTGGACGGTCCCAGAGGGTCCGTAGAAAAATATGGGACTCGGGCGTACGCCCAGATTCAAAATTCGAGGTCCCGAGCCCGAGAAATGAATTTTTAAGAGAAATTGTTTTTCTGAAATTTATATGGAAATTTGAAATGAAAATGGATTAGAAAGTGTTGGTATCGGGCCCGTATTTTGGTTCCGGTGCCCGGTACTGGTCTTATATGTGGTTTAAGTGCTTCCTCTAAAATCTGGTTGAAATCGCACATCATTTGACGTTTTTCAAACCTAAATATCTAAAAATGAAAGTTTATGAAGTTGATGAAAAAGTGATTAGTGTGAGGTTTGATTCCTCGTCTTTGATGTTATCTTGGCTATTTGATCACACGGTTAAGTTCGTAGGATGTTGTTTAGTTAGTGTGTGTGTTTGGTTAGGAGCCCCGAGGGCTCGGGAGTGTTTTCGGAGATGTTCGGGGTGGTTTTAGGCTTAGGGAGATCGCAAATTTTCTGCAATTTTTACACAGAGATTTCCTTCTACGCGTTCGCGACCTTCGTTCCGCGTTCGTGATGCTCCAGAGTTTCCTCCTTCGCGTTCGCATTCTGGCCCTCGCGAACATGTAAGGTTATTTGACTGTGAGGGCCCAGCTTCACCCCCCCTTCATCGTGTTCGCGTGCATACCACCGCGATCATGAAGCCTTGGTTCTTCTTTCAGCGCGTTCGCGTACCCCATCTCGCGTTCGCATAGACCAAAGTCTTGGACCCCCAACCTTTCCTTCTACGCATTCGCATTCGTCTTTACACGATCGCAGTGCCTTGACCCATTTACCCTTCGCGAACGCGGCCCCCTTCCCGCGAACGTGAACTATATTTTTGCCCAGTGATTTTAAAAGCTCAAAACAGAACCAGTGACGGAAATTTCACAAAAATATACACGAGTTCATCTTCTCCACAGCCCATAGGCGATTTCTAGAGCTTCCCTTCACCAAAGCTTCTTGGGTAAGTATTGTTTAACTTGTTTCCTTCAATTTCTTTCACCATTTATCAAATTCCTAAGCTCAAATCATGTAATTTAGGGCTGAAATTGGAGGAAAAGGGTAGAGTTAGGGTTTTTCAATTTTCTTTGATTTAGACCTTGTTTTGGGGTCGAATTTGAAAACAAATTGTATATTCAGGCTCGTGGGGGAATGGGTGACATGGAATTGACTCGACCCTCGGGTTTTGACCAAGCAGGCCCGGGGTTGATTTTTGGAATTTTGGGAAGAAAGCTTAGAAATCTATATTTAGGAATTGGCTTTGATTTGTTTAGCTATTATTGATATTATAAAGTCGTTATTTCATAGATTTGATTGAGTTGGAGCCGAATTCGAGAGGAAAAGCGGTCGTTGTGGATTGATTTAGCCGTGAAAGTTGAGGTAAGTGTTTGATCTAACTTTGGCTTGATGGAATAGGATTAGAGTACTATTTGCTAGTTGCTAATTATCGAGTACGGTGTATAGGCATGGTGACGAGTATCTATACGCTGGTGTCTAGCATGACCGTGAGTCCGTATATTGTGTTTATTCCTATTTTGTTGTGACTCTTCCTTGTGTAATTGATGATTTCTATAAATGTGAAGGGTATGAGAAAGAATTATGATTTGTGAACTCTTTGGAGCGTTGACTCGGATGATAAAGTAATTATTGAGTATTAAATGAAAGAAAGAGAAAGAGATGTGATTATTCCCTTGACGGGCTGTATTCGTATATTGATTATCTCCGTTGCCGGGATGTGAAAGTTATTATTGTTGTTTCCTTGCCGGGACTTCTATTACTGTTTGTCTATCCCCTCGCCCCATTGGTTGTGATTATTGCTTGGGTGAGGAGGAGTGATAAAGAACGAAGATTGATGCCGTGCATGATTTGTGTTGAGGATATGTTAATGCACGAAGGAACATTCCGTGCCATATTTTGATTATTAATGCACGAAGGAACTTTCCGTGCCATGTTTTGATTATTAATGCACGAAGGAACATTCCATGCCATGTTTTGATTATTAATGCACGAAGGAACTTTCCGTGCCATGTTTTAATTACTAATACGCGAAGGGTCATTCCGTGCCATGATATGAGTGTTTATGTGAGGAAAAGCACGAAGGTTGATGTCGTGCACTTTATATGGTGGTTTTGGTCAGAATGAGAGTGAAAGTACGAAGGGTGGTGCCGTGCAACTCTTGTTTTCCTACTCTCGTTGGCATTGTAGTTGTACCGTTCCATCCTTTATTTATTGATTTTGTATTCTAAACTATTACAGCCCCTATAGCATGCTCCCCTCCCTCTTGAACTGCACAGGTTGGTTTTGGTAGTCCTTTCTAGCCTCGTCACTACTTCGCCGGGGTTAGGCCAGGCACTTACCAGCACATGGGGTCGGTTGTGTTGATGCTACACTCTGTGCATCGTTTTGCACAAATCATGGAGTCAGAGCAGCTTTTAGACAGCAGTAGCAGTTTTGGGAGCTGACTTTAGTCCAGATATCCCGAGGTAGCCTAGCTGGCGTCCGCATGGCCCGGAGTCTCTTCTATCTTTACTTTAGTTTGTTATCCTTTGCACCGGAACAAACAAAATTATGTTTTTATTCAGACATTGTATTTAGCATTCTCTATATGCCCGTGAGTTTGTGACTCCAGTTCTTGGGTAGAGGATTTTGTTAAACTTCCGCATTCCTTTCAGTTAATCATATATTGAGACTTTCTCTTTATCATATTATGTATTGCTATTATTAAATGATCGATAATTGCTAAAAGAAGTAAATTAACTTGGCTTGCCTAGCTCCTATTAGTAGGCGCCATCATGACTCCCGAGGGTGGGAAATCCGGATCATGACAAATTGGTATCATAGCACTAGGTTACATAGGTCTCACGACTTACGGACAAACTTAGTAGAGTCTGAGGGATCAGTACGGAGACGTCTGTATTTATCCCTCAGAGGCTATAGAGTTAGGAAAATTTCACTTTTGTTCTTTCTTGTCGTGCGATTCTGTTTCTCAATACTGATTGTCTTTCTACTCTGTTCTTTTGCAGATGGGAGAACACGTGCTTCCTCTTCTACCGCGTAGCATCCCCAGCCCCCAGCATCAACTCCCAAGAGGAGCAGAGGGCGAGGCCGAGGCCAAGGACGGGGAAGAGCTCAGTCGCGAGCAGCAGCCCCAGAGGTGGAGCCTCATGTTGATTATGACGAGGAGGTTCCAGCCCCAACAGCTCCAGTGGGCCCAACTCAGGTCCTAGAGGGGTTCATAGCCACCTCAGTTCTTCAGACGCTTTGGTCAGGTTGGTAGGCTTTATGGAGAGCGTCTCTCAAGCGGGTTTGCTTCCAGTAGCACCAGCCACCTCTTAGGCTGGAAGAGGGGTTCATACTCCTGCTACACGTACTCCGGAGCAGGTAGCTCCTCAGGCTCAGGTTCCAATAGTACAACCAGCCGTGGCAGTTTAGCCGGGTATTGTGATTCAGACCGGCGATAGAGCGGCTATGTCCACAGATGCTTTGTGGAGGCTGGATAGGTTCACCAAGCTCTTCACCACCACATTCAGCGGTGCTTCTTCAGAGGACCCCCAGGGTTTCTTATATAGCTTCCATGAGGTTCTTCGGACTATGGGTATCGTGGAGACCAATGTGGTCGACTTTGCCACCTTTCGTCTTTCTGGATCCACCAAGACTTGGTGGAGGGACTATTGTTTAGCCAGGCCAGTAGGGTCGCCATCCCCGACTTGGGACCAGTTTGCAGAGTTATTTTTGGAGAAGTTTCTCCTATTTACTCAGCGAGAGTCTCTTTGCAGGCAGTTCGAGTGCCTCCAGTAGGGCTCTATGACAGTCACTCAGTATGAGACCCGGTTTATTGATCTAGCACGCCATGATATTGTTATACTCCCCACCGAGAGGGAGACGGTGCGAAGGTTTATTGATGAATTGATTCAGCCGATCCGTCTACAGATGGCTATGGGAGCCGGGAGTGAGATTTCTTTTCAGGAGGCGGCCAATGCGGCCCGTAGAGTTGAGATGGCTCTTTCATGGGGAGGTGGTCATGGGTCAGATAAGAGGCCCCGTCGTGCAGGTAGGTTCAGTAGTACCTCGTCTGAAAGTACAGATTCTTATGGTAGAGGCCATCCTCCGAGGCTCTTTCAGTAAGCTCTCCAGGTCTCTCGTGGTACTTCAGGCGGTAGTGGTTCTCAGCCGCATTATTCTGATTAGCAGTCTTTCAGTGCACCACCAGCTCCCATCAGTGCACCGCCACTTTAGAGTTTCCGGGGAGGACATTCAGGTCGACAGGGTCAGCAGTCTCAGCAGCCGAGGGCTTGTTACGGTTGTGGTGACCCGAGTCACATTATCAGATTTTGCCGTGAGGCTTCGGGTAGTTCCCAGCAGCAGGGTCCTCACCCCATAATTTAGGCACCAGGTGATCCACAGGTCGCCCAGTCAGCTAGAGGCGGGGATAGAGGTCATAGAGGTGGAGGTAGGGATCATAGAGGTGGAGCTTGGACCACCAGAGGTAGAGGCCAGCCAGCAGCCGACAGTTCTAGAGATGTGGTTCAGGGAGGTGGGGCCCAGCCCCGGTGTTATGCTCTTCCAGCCAGGCCAGAGGCTGAGTCTTCAGATGCAGTTATTACAGGTACTATTCTGGTCTGTGATTGGGATGCTTCAGTGCTATTTGACCCTAGGCCCACGTATTTGTATGTGTCATCCTATTTTTCACCATACTTGGTCATGCCTAGTGATGCTTTGAGTATTCCTTTTTATGTATCTACACCGGTGGGTGATTCTATAGTGGTCGACCGAGTGCATCATTCCTATGTGGTAGTGTTTGAGGGTCTTGAGACCCGTGTTGATTTATTACACTTAGACATGGTGGATTTCGACATTATATTAGGGATGGATTAGTTGTCCCCGTATCATGCTATCTTGGATTGTCACGCCAAGACCGTGACCTTGTCTTTGCTAGATTTGCCCCATTTGGAGTGCAGAGGGACCCCAGGGCATACCACCCGCAGAGTTATTTCATATGTGAAGGCTCGACACATGGTCGAGAAGGGGTGTTTAGCTTATCTGGCGTATGTTCGCGATTCTAGCACAGACCAGAANTAGACATGGTGGATTTCGACATTATATTAGGGATGGATTAGTTGTCCCCGTATCATGCTATCTTGGATTGTCACGCCAAGACCGTGACCTTGTCTTTGCTAGATTTGCCCCATTTGGAGTGCAGAGGGACCCCAGGGCATACCACCCGCAGAGTTATTTCATATGTGAAGGCTCGACACATGGTCGAGAAGGGGTGTTTAGCTTATCTGGCGTATGTTCGCGATTCTAGCACAGAGATCCCTTCTATTGATGTTGTTCCTATTGTTCGGGAGTTCCCCGAGGTTTTTCCTTCAAACCTGCCGGGTATGCTGCCAGATAGGGATATTGATTTTTGTATTGATCTGGCTCCGGGCACTCAACCCATTTCCATTCTGCCGTATCGCATGGCCCCGCCAGAGCTGAAGGAGTTAAAGGATCAGTTGCAATATTTGCTTGAGAAGGGCTTCATTAGACCCAACATTTCGCCTTGGGGTGTGCCAGTGTTATTTATCAAGAAAAAGGATGGTTCGATGAGGATGTGCATTGATTACCGGCAATTGAACAAAGTGACGATAAAGAACAAGTATCCACTGCCGAGGATTGACGATTTGTTCGACCAGCTTGAGGGTGCAAAGGTGTTTTCAAAGATAGACTTGAGATCTGGCTACCATCAGTTGAGGATTAGGGCGACCGATGTCCCTAAAACAGCATTCCGTACTCGGTACGGGCATTATGAGTTCCTGGTCATGTTATTTGGGTTGACCAATGACCTAGCAGCATTTATGGAGTTGATGAACCAAGTGTTCAGGCCTTATTTGGACTTGTTCGTGATAGTTTTCATTGATGATACTCTTATATACTCCCGCAGCCAGGAGGAGCACGAGCAGCACCTCAGAGTGGTTCTTCAGACTCTAAAGGATAGTCAGTTATATGCTAAGTTCTTTAAGTGTGAGTTTTGGTTGAGTTCGGTTGCATT
The DNA here is from genome assembly GCA_026770625.1 of Nicotiana glauca. Classification (NCBI taxonomy): domain Eukaryota; kingdom Viridiplantae; phylum Streptophyta; class Magnoliopsida; order Solanales; family Solanaceae; genus Nicotiana; species Nicotiana glauca. Next base: position 26,534 of record MU776569.1, read on the forward strand.
CCTGGGTCACGTTGTAACAGTAGAGGGTATTCAGGTGGACCCGAAGAAGATTGAGGCAGTCAAGAATTGGCCTTGACCAGCATCAGCTACAGAGATTCGGAGTTTCTTGGGGTTAGCAAGCTACTACCGTCGGTTCGTGAAGGGGTTTTCATCCATTGCAGCCCCGATGACCAGATTGAACCAGAAGGGTGCCCAGTTCAGATGGTCGGATGAGTGTGAGGCGAGCTTTTAGAAGCTCAAGACAGCTCTGACCACGGCACCAATATTGGTTTTTCCCACAGGTTTAGGGCTTTATACAGTCTATTGTGATGTTTCCCGTATTGGGCTTGGTGCAATATTGATGCAGGATGGCAGAGTCATTGCCTATGCTTCGAGCCAGTTGAAGATCCACGAGAAGAATTATCCAGTTCATGATCTAGAGTTGGTAGCCATTGTTCATGCTTTGAAGATTTGGAGGCATTATCTATATGGTGTGACGTGTGAGGTGTACACTGATCACAAGAGTCTTCAATACTTGTTCAAGAAAAATGAGTTGAATTTGAGGCAGAGGAGGTGGTTGGAGTTATTGAAAGATTATGATGTTACTATTTTGTATCACCCGAGGAAAGCCAATGTGGTGGCCAATGCATTGAGTAGGAAGTCCGCCAACATGGGTAGTCTTGCTTATATTTCGGTCAGCCAGAGACCGCTTGCTTTGGATATTCAGGCCTTGGCCAATCGATTTGTGAGGTTGGATATTTCTGAGCCTAGCAGAGTGTTAGCCTGTACGGTTGCTCGTTTTTCATTATTGGAGCGTATCCATGATCGGCAGTTTGATGATCCCCATTTGTGTGTCCTGAGAGACACGATGCAGTGTAGAGGTGCCACGAAGGTGACCTTAGATAGAGATGGTGTTTTAAGATTGCAGGGGCGAGTGTATGTGCCCAATGTTGATGGGATTCCAGAGTTGATCTTAGCGGAGGCCCATAGTTCCCGGTATTCTATTCACCCGGGCGCTGCAAAAATGTATCAGGACTTGCGGCAGCATTATTGGTGGTGTAGGATGAAGGATATTGTTGCATATGTGGCTCGTTGTTTGAACTATCATAAGGTTAAGTATAAGCATCAGAGGCCTGTTGGACTGTTTCAGAGGATTGAGCTTCCCGAGCAGAAGTGGGAGAGGATTACCATGGATTTCGTTACCGGACTTCCGTTGACTTGGAAGAAGTTCAATGCGATATGGGTTATTATTGATAGACTAACCAAGTCAGCACATTTCATTCCTGTAGCAGTCTCCTATTCATCCGAGAGGTTAGCTAAGATTTATATCCGGGAGATTGTTCGCCTTCATGGTGTGCCGGTATCTATCATTTTGGACCGGGGCACGCAGTTTACCTCGCATTTCTGGGGTGTAGTTCAACGAGAGTTGGGCAAACGGGTTGAGTTAAGCACAACATTTCATCCTCAGACAGACGGTCAGTCCGAGCGGACTATACAAATTTTGGAGGATATGCTCCGGGTTTGTGTTATCGACTTTGGAGGTTCGTGGGATCAGTTCTTGCCTTTAGTGGAGTTTTCCTACAATAATAGCTACCAGTCCAGCATTCAGATCGCTCCATATGAGACGTTGTATGGTAGGCAATGTCGGTCTCCAGTTGGATGGTTTGAGCCGGGAGAGGCTCACTTATTGGGTACAGATTTAGTTCAGGAGGCCTTGGATAAGGTCAAGATCATTCAGGATAGGCTTCGAACAGCTCAGTCCAGGCAGAAGAGTTATGCAGATCGCAAGGTTCAAGACGTGGCTTTCATGGTTGGTGAGTGAGTATTGCTCTGAGTGTCGCCTATGAAGGGCGTGATGAGATTTGGGAAGAAGGGCAAGCTTACCCTAGGTTCATTGGTCCATTTGAGATTCTCGATCATGTGGGAGAGGTGGCTTATAGACTTGCCTTGCCGCCTAGCTTGTCAGTCGTGCATCCAGTTTTTCATATGTCCATGCTTCGAAGGTATCACGACGATCCAGCCCACGTGTTAGATTTCAACACTGTCCAGTTGGACAAGGATCTGTCTTATGAGGAGGAGCCGGTAGCTATTCTAGACCGGCAGGTTCGACAGTTGAGGTCGAAGAGTTTTCCTTCAGTGCGTGTTCAGTGGAGAGGTCAGCCTCCTGAGGCATCGACTTGGGAGTCCGAGTCTGATATGCGGAGCCGTTATCCTCATCTATTTCCCGACTCAGGTACTTCTTTCTTTTGTACGTTCAAGGACGAACTGTTGTTTTAGAGGTGGAGAATGTGACGACCCAAAGAGTCATCACCTGTTTTCTCTCTTTTTTGTACTTTTGAGGCCTTGAAAACCTCACTTTTATTCACCTCAATTTACGTGCGCAGTCCGAGCGCGTAGCCGGAAAGCTTAAATATGAATTCTGTGTGAAAAATAATAAATTTTGATATTAATATGATTAAAGTTGACTTTGGTCAACATTTTGGGAGAACAGACCCGGACTCGTGATTGGATGGTCCTGGAGGGTCCGTAGGAAAATATGGGACTTGAACGTATGCCCGGATTCGAAATCTGAGGTCCCGAGCCCGAAAAATGAATTTTTAAGAGAAATTGTTTTTCTGAAATTTATATGGAAATTTAAAATGAAAATGGATTAGAAAGTGTTGGTATCGAGCCCGAATTTTGGTTCCGGCGCCCGGTACAGGTCTTATATGCGGTTTAAGCGCTTCCTGTGAAATTTGGTTGAAATCGTACGTCATTTGACGTGTTTCGGACCTAAATATCTAAGAATGAAAGTTTATGAAGTTGATGAAAAAGTGATGATTGTGAGGTTTGATTCCTCGTCTTTGATGTTATCTTGGCGATTTGATCGCACAGTTAAGTTTGTAGGATGTTGTTGAGTTAGTGTGTCTGTTTGGTTAGGAGCCACAAGGGCTCGGGAGTGTTTTCGGAGGTGTTCGGGGAGGTTTTGGACTTAGGGAGATGGCAGATTTTCTGCAATTTTTACACAAGGATTTCCTTCTACGCGTTCACGACCTTCGTTCCGCGTTCGCAATGCTCCAGAGTTTCCTCCTTCGTGTTCACGTTCTGGCCCTCGCGAACGCGTAAGGTTATTTGACTGTGAGGGCCCAGCTTCACCCCCCTTCATCGTGTTCGCGTGCACACCACCACAATCGCGAAGCCTTGGTTCTTCCTTCAGCGCGTTCGCGTACCCCATCTCGCGTTCGCATAAACTAAAGTCTTGGACCCCCAACCTTTCCTTCTACGCGTTTACATTCGTCTTTCTGCGATCGCGATGCCTTGACCTATTTACCCTTCATGAACACAGCCCCCTTCCCGCGAACACGAAGGTCATTTTTTCCCAGTGATTTTAAAAGCTCAAAACAGAACCAGTGACGGAAATTTCACGAAAATACACACGAGTTCATCTTCTCACAGCCCATAGGCGATTTCTAGAGCTTCCCTTCACCAAAGCCTCTTGGGTAAGTATTGTTTAACTTGTTTCCTTCAATTTCTTTCACCATTTATCAAATTCCTAAGCTCAAATCATGTAATCTAGGGCTGAAATTGGGGGAAAAGGGTAGAGTTAGGGTTTTTTAATTTTCTTTGATTTAGACCTCATTTTGGGGTCGAATTTGAAAATAAATTGTATATTCGGGCTCGTGGGGGAATGGGTGACATGGAATTGGCTCGAACCTTGGGTTTTGACCTTGCGGGACCGGGGTCGATTTTTGGAATTTTGTGAAGAAAGCTTAGAAATCTATATTTAGGTATTGGGTTTGATTTGTTTAGCTATTATTGATATTATAAAGTCTTTATTTCATAGATTTGATTGAGTTGGAGCCAAATTCGAGAGGGAAAGCGGTCGTTATGGATTGATTTAGCCTTGGAAGTTGAGGTAAGTGTTTGATCTAACTTTGGCTTGAGGGAATAGGATTAGAGTACTGTTTGCTAGTTGCTAATTGTCGAGTACGTTGTATAGACATGGTGACGAGTATCTATACGTTGGTGTCTAGCGTAACCGTGAGGCCGTATGTTGTGTTTATTCCTATTTTGTTGTGACTCTTCCTTGTGTAATTGATGATTTCTATATAATGTGAAGAGTATGAGAAAGAATTATAATTTGTGAACTCTTTGGAGCGTTGGCTTGGATGATAAAGTAATTATTGAGTAAGAAATGAAAGAAAGAGAAAGAGATGTGATTATTCCCTTGCCGGACTGTATTCATATATTGATTATCTCCCTTGCTGGGACGTGAAAGTTATTGTTGTTGTTCCCTTGTCGGAATTATTGATTGTTGCTTGGGTGAGGAAGAGTGATAAAGCACGAAGGTTGATGCCGTGCACGATTTGTGTTGAGGATATGTTAATGCACGAAGGAACATTCCGTGCCATGTTTTGATTATTAATGCACGAAGGAACATTCCGTGCCATGTTTTGATTACTAATTCATGACGGGTCATTTCGTGCCATGATATGAGTGTTTATGTAAGGAAAAGCACGAAGGTTGATGCCGTTCACTTTGTATAGTTGTTTTGGTGAGAATGAGAGTGAAAGCACGATGGGTGGTGCCGTGCAACTGTTGTTTTCCTACTCTTATTGGCATTGTAGTTGTACCGTTCCATCCTTTATTTATTGATTTTGTATTCTAAATTGTTACAGCTCCTACAATATGCTCCCCTCCCTTTTGACTTGTTAAATTTCTGTATTCTCTTCTATTGCATATATATATATATATATATATATTGAACTGCACAGGTTGGTTTTGGTAGTCCTGTCTAGCCACGTCACTACTTCGCCGGGGTTAGGCCAGGCACTTACCAGCACATGGGGTTGGTTATGCTGATGCTACACTCTGTGCTTCTTTTTGCACAGATCACGGAGCCGTAGCAGCTTTTGGACAGCAGTAGGAGTTTTGGGTGCTGACTTCAGTCCAGAGATCCCGAGGTAGCCTAGCTGGCGTCCGCATGGCCCGGAGTCTCTTCTATCTTTAATTTAGTTTGTTATCCTTTGCACCGGAACAAACAAAATTATGTTTTTATTCAGACATTGTATTTAGCATTCTCTAGATGTTTGTGAGTTTGTGACTCTAGTTCTTGGGTAGAGGATTTTATTAAACTTCCACATTTCTTTCAGTTAATCATATATTGAGACTTCTGCTTTATCATATTATGTATTGCTATTATTAAATGATCGATAATTGCTAAAAAAAGTAAATTAATTTGGCTTGCCTAGCTCCTATTAGTAGGCGTCATCACGCTCCCGAGGGTGGGAAATTCGGGTCGTGAAATAGCATAACAATAATATCCCGACAAGGGGAAATAATATCATGAGTAATAACATCCCAGCAAGGGAGATAATAGCAAAAGCAGTAACATCTCGGCAAGGGAGACAATATCATAAACCTCTTCTCTTTTCCACAATTACTTCACAACTCAATTCTCAACTTGAGCCACCGCTCCACAATGTTCCATTACCAATAGTACTTCCACAAGTCTTGTTCAACAATAGAAATCATCATATAAAGCATGAACAATACGAAAGGGAGTCACATTAATCATAGCATAAGACTCACGAACATGCTTGATACCGGCGCATATATACTCGTCACCATGCCTATATACGTCGAAATCAACAATTAACACATTGCAAATAAGACACAACTCCTAATCCCTCAAGCTAAGGTTAGACCAAACACTTATCCCGATGCCAAGAACACAATTCAAGACTCAACTACCCTTTACCTCTTGTTTCCACCACCAATTCGCTTGTATCTAGCCACAAGTTACTTAACGATATTAATAAATGCTAAATGAATCAATTCTAATGCATGAAAATAGGTTTTCCAATAATTTCCCCAAAAAATTAAAAAATCGACCCCGGACCCACATGGTCAATACACGTTTCGAACCAAAACCCAATTACCCACGAACTCAAATATATAATTTGTTTGGAAATCAGACCTCAAATCGAGGTCTAAATCCCCAAAATTTGAAAATCTTAAGTTCTACTCAAAACACTCAATTTCCCCCATGAAAACCCTTGATTTTGGATTGAAATTGTCACGACCCAAATCGATGGGCCGCGACGGGCACCCGATACCTTACTCAATCGAGTACCAACGTAACGTATCTTTCTTATTACATCATCATATATACATGACATACGGACCTAATAGGCCAACGTGATCATTTAAAAACTCAAAACATAGGCCGACAAGGTCGTACAATATTTCATGTACACGACATATGTCTACAAGCCTCTAAGAGTACATAAATATCATAAAGGTTGAGATAGAGTCCGACCATACCAAACAATACATGTCTAAATCATACTAACCAAACGAGCAACTCCGAAGCAAATAAAGCGCACCAACATCTTCCGCTGAGCTGATAACCTACTTGGAGGGCTCTCGACCTGTCTATCGGGACCTGCGGGCATGAAACGCAGCGTCCCCAGGCAAAAGGGACGTCGGTATGAATGTCATGTCGTGCATAGGTACATGTTTCATAACATCATCATCCTCTGAGGGCATCCCATCATATCATCTTGGCCACTGTGGGAAAAATCATCAACGTATACCAGCTGATCAGGTGGTGCGTATATAACGCCATAACCTTTCTCATATACCATATACATATATATACATACATATATACGCGTATATAATGCCATCTGGTCACGGGTCAGTATACATGAATGCAATGCATGAAAAGTACGTTAATAAAATCTTTCAGAATTGTCATAAGACTATTTGCCTTTGAGTTTCTTTTCGGCTTTCGTATTTTTCTGAGACCCATGAACAGATGATAAAATGTTATGACACATGGAAATTTAAGAACATAGATATTTCTAATACTTCTATGAATAGAGTCATTCATGGAATCTGTACATTTGCACGTTTCGCTCATATCGTATGGATCATGCCAAAAGAAAGGAGGGATAGCCTTTACATACCTGGAGTAGAAAAAACTCCGTATCATTTTCCATTGGAACCCTTCGTGGATTGAGCTTAGAACCTAAAAATTGGATTAAGCTTCTGCGCTTTGAAATTGAGGAACGAAATCTTGCCTTGATTTGTTGGAGTTTGGACAAAACTGCTTCAAATGAAGCTTTCGTTTGAAATGAAATGTTTCTGCTCAATGTTCTTGGCTTTAGGATGCATTTCGTTAGCTTCAGATTGCTTTCATGAAACCTTTTTAATCTCTCAAATGTTGAAGATATGAATCTTCTAATTGTAAGATAAATATGTAGCCTTTTTGAAATTCAAGGCTTGTCTTTTAATTTGTTACCACCTAATCCCAACATGACTAATGAGATTTATTTTGGGTGGTGGTTGCTTCCACGTTTTGGGGGTCGGGTTTTAATCTTATCCAATAATTTAATAGTTAACTGGGTAATGTCCTGTGATTTGGTAATTAATTAATTACCCGCTGTTGATACCTAATTTTTTCCTGTATTTTAAATATGCAGATTACCTTCAAAATAGCCTATATATGCACATATAAGTATATCCCAAGGTTTCATTGTTTTTCCTTAATTTTTCAAATATTTTTAAATTAATTTATTGCCCTATTTTATCAAGAAAAATCCAATAATTATTCCCAAAATTATCATTTTGGTGATTCAGTTATTGGATTCTCACATTTATACTAAATATAGCTAATATAATTTTTTCATATTTTTATAAATTTGTTTAGCATTTTAAAAGCTAAATTGTGTATAATTGCAATATTAGCCTCTTTTAATGTTTAATTATGTTCGTAAATGTACAATTGACTCCAATATTTTTAATTTAATGATTATGTATTATTAATCATTTTTGTGCCTTTAATTTACTTCTAGAAATTATTTATTATTTTTTATAAAATAAATAAAGAGAAAATGGCTATTTAATTGTTAGCACATCTGCATTTCAATTTTAGCCAGATTTTGACACCCCAATTAAACCCAATTTCAGACCTAATCACCCATCCCATTACCTAATTTACCCGACCCACAACCCGTTTAAATAACCTGCCCGAATTTTCCATTTAATCAAGGTCGTTGATCAAAATGATCAACGAACCACGTTTTAATCTTTCCATTTTTAATTACCCATTACACCCCCAAACCCTATTCATTTTGCATCACCCGCCGCCTTTGAATCTCTCCCTTTCTCTAAAACTCTCTCGAAGCTTCTCAAACCCTAGCCGCCTCCCACCGCTTCCGCCCTAAAAGCCACCGGAATCCATGGCTTCCAAGGCTATGGAAGTCCAATACCAGCCTCCTATTGCTCCTACACACTTGGTTATTGTATTTTCGAGGTCTGACCATGAGGAAGCTTGGCCCAGACTTCATTTGATTCGAGTTCTATGGCTGTCTTCGACCTTTGTGACGACCCGACCCGTCGTCTCATGAGTCACCCCTCCGTTTCCTTTATTTTATGCTTCTTCATGTTTCATTATCAGTATTTGGTGTGTTATAGTTGATTCGGATTGGTTTTGGAAGAAATGTGACACTTAGCCTCTTTAAGGAAGGCTTAAGTTGGAAAAGTCAACCGGACGTTGACTTGTGAGTTATAGGGCTCAGATGTGATTTTTGGTGATTCGGTTAACTTCAGGGGATGATTTTTGACTTAGGAGTGCGATCAGAATTGGTTTTGGAGGTCCGGTGTAGAATTAGGCTTGAATTGGCGAAGTTAGTATTTTGGCGAATTCCGATTGGTAGGTGAGATTTTGATCCGGAGGTCGGAATGGAATTTCGAGAGTTGCAGTAGTTCTATTAGGTGATTTTATATGTGTGTGCATTCAGTTCATTCGGAGGTGTTTTGGTCGGATTTTTGATCAAATGCGTATTTCGGAAGTTTTGAAGAAACTTAGGCTTGAATCCGATGTGATTTAATGGTTTTAGCGTTGTTTGATGTGTTTTGAAGATTGGAACAAGTTTGAATAATGTTTTAGGATGTGTTGGTTCTTTTGGTTGAGGTCCCGGGGGCCTCGAGGAGATTTTGGATGGTCAATTAGACCATTTTTGGACTCAAAAGGTTGCAGGTTTTCAGCTGTTGGTGTTGCTGAGATTTGCCCTTCGCGTTCGCGTGGGTGATGTCGTGAACGCGTACAGAAAATTTGAGAGGCCTGAAATTTGGTCTTTGCGTTCGCGTAGCATAGGGTCGCGTTCGCGTAGTTCTGGAAGGCGAAGCATCGCGTAAGGCCCTGAGTATTTGTTCATTGCGATCGCGGCCATAGGGGCGCGTTCGCGTAGTTGAAGGTCCTGAAGTTTCGCGTTCGCGGGCTGAGAGCCGCATTCGCGTAGGGTTAATTCCTGGTCAATGATTTCTGTTCATCGCGAACGCGGGGGTGTTGACCACGTTCGCATAGGGTAAATTGCACCTGGACAGAAGGGTTTTTATATCATTTCATCCGCGAAGCTTGGTCCATTTTCCTCCATTGTTGAACACCTTGAGAACTTTTTGGTAGAAATTGAAGAGGGTTTCAACGGGAATTGATTGGAGGTGAGTCCTATGGCCTAGAAACATCATTTTATTAAAGAATCAACCTTTAAATCCATGGAAATTTGGGTAAAATCGGAAGAACTAGGGCTTGGCTTTTGAAATAAAAATTTGGGATTTGAGGGGGCATTTGAGCTCCGATTTTGGTAAATTTGATATGTATGAACTCGTGGAGAGACGAGGAATCCGGTGATGTAAATTTTGTAATTTTTCGAGAAGGGGCCCGGGGCTCGGGGTTTTGCCAACTTCGTCATTTTTGATATTTTTTGAGTCCTTTCGATTGGGTTATGATTCATTAGCCTATTGTGACGTATTCCTTGTGGTTTTGATCATGTTCGATGCACGAGGAGGTCGATTCGAGGGGCATAGTCGTCGCGAGCTAGAGATTTCACAGGTTCGAGGTGAGTAATGATTGTAAATGATATCCTGAGGGTTTGAAACCCCGGATTTGCACCCATAGTGCTATATTGAGGTGACTTACACGCCGGATAGAGAGCATGGGGTAGAGCACCATTGGGGATTGTGACTTGGTCCGTCCCGGTTGTTGATTTTACCGCGTATTTCACTATGACTTGTTGTTTTTCACTATGACTTGGGCCTATTGCCATACTTGGGGCTTATTGCCGACTGTTTGAACTCTTGTGAGCTATCATCACTGTTTTCCTCACTATTTGAAATATTATTTGAATTTAGTCCATTTGAATTACACTACTTCATGAATTCAGCTATATTTTTACTCAACCTTGAGTTTTTAACTGATATTGAACCATTGTTTGAGCTGAGCATTATTGTTTTACTGATGCCCGAGGGGCTTATGATTATTTTTGGACTGATTGAGGTCGAGGGTCAATATGTGAGGATATGTTGAGTGATGTGAGGAGGCTTTGTGGCCTCGAGTGTATTGTGAGGAGGCTTTCAGACCTCGAGGGTATTGTGAGGAGGCTTTCAAGCCTCGAGGGTATTGTGAGGAGGCTTTCAGGCCTCGAGTGTATTGTGAGGAGGCTTTCAGGCCTCGAGTGTATTGTGAGGAGGCTTTCAGGCCTCGAGTGTATTGTGAGAAGGCTTTCAGGACTCATATTGATATGTACAGGCTTTCAGGCCTTATCATGATAGCGCTTGGGCTGTAGGAGCCCCTCCGGAGTCTGCACACCCATAGCGAGCGTGGGTACCCATGTGATGTGATACTGAGCCCGAGGGGCTGATACTGTTCTGAGTGATGTGATACTGAGCCCAAGGGGCTGATACTGTTCTTAGCAATTTATATTGAGCCCGAGGAGATGGTACTGTTTTTGAGATGTGCCCGAGAGGCGGACTTTTATGTGCTCATCTTGCATATTTAATTGCCTTTTTACCTGCTATACTATGGTACTTGTGCCCGAGGGGCAGATTTTCTGTGCTTATCAGCACTAACTATTTTGAAATTATTTTCGTAATTATTGAAAAGACCATTTTCAAAAGAGATTTGAACTGAGCCAAGGCATTTCTAAAGATATCACAGATTTCAATATTTTTCTAAAAAAATTGTACCCGGCTTCTATATAGCATGTCGGTTGCTTTACGTGATTCCTTGGTACTCAGTTATTATTTACCTTTATTACTCACTGAGTTGGAGTACTCACTTTACTCCCTGCAGCTCGCGTGCAATTGTAGGTACTTATTCACCCGGTAGCGGGTATTGGTCGCGTGGAGGCAGAGTTGTAAATGTTTTAGCGAGGTGACTGCCAGCGTTCGTAGCACCACAGTCCATTTATGTTATTCATTATTATTACTCGGATTATTTCTAGACTGTAAAGTGGGGATTTCATTCTTATAGATTGCTCGTGAATTGTGACACCCCGGTCGGGCTGTATTGGGTTGTAATTACATTAATTAATATCATTAATTTATATTCGAATTGTCATATAACTGATTAACTGCTTTAAGTGGTGTTCTGAAATGGTCTGGCTGGCCTTGTCTTCACGAGAGGCGCCATCACGACCGGAGCGGGGTTTGGGTCGTGACAAGTTGGTATCAGAGCCGAGGTTACTAGGTCTCACGAGTCATGAGCAGGTTTAGTTGAGTCTCCCGGGTCGGTACGGAGACGTCTGTATTAATCCTCGAGAGGCTGCAGAACCTTTAGAAAAACTTCACATTCTTGAATTCTTATCGTGCGTCCTTGATTCAGCTTGAAAAGAAACTCTTGAAATTCCTTCCACACGTCTGTGTGCGCACTTGAGCGCTCAGTATTATATGCACCTTGATGGTTTGTGATTCCCTCGATCGAGGGGCGAGATGTGATCCATGTGAGTTCGCTGTTAGGCCAGTCTGGAGGACTTGAGGCCGGATCCTTGCCTATGGCTTGAGCACCGAGGTGCTGATTGTGTGAGTAGGTGATTTGAACTTATATGTTCGGTATTGTCCCTATTAGCTGGAATGGCGATTGGATATCCATGTGATGAGTATGTTAGTACTGCGAGATATATTTATATGACTTGGTAATGACGAAGAAGTCTGCTGGATAATAGATGAAATGTTAAGTGATTCGATTCCTATTGTGATTTGATGTGTAGCCCGAATTATGGGCGCGTGAAGAATATTTTTTTTGTATCTCCTAGTTGGGGAGCGAAGTGCATTACATGTGGCAGAATGAGTTCAGACCCAGGAAGACTAAATGATTGTGTAATGTGTATGACGGTGGAAGGTATGCAGAAATGTTAAATTGAGGCGAAGCAGGTGGGTTATCTCCTGCGGAGTGTTCTTAAGTGGTACAATCCCTTTTGTGTATGTTAGGAGATCTCATGTGTAACTGAAGGGTACGTGTGGAAATTTGAAAATTCGAGTCACTTAAGAGAGTGGACTCAACTGATGTGGGGATAAATATGAGATTTGCAGGGGATTACAGTACTAGATGAACTGTATTTCCATAAACTTGTAAATGATTTGAGTTTAATATCACTATGGTATTGTGACATCATTAGAGTAAAAGTGTTATGAGTTGTTGAGTGTGTCTTGAAATATGGCTTCGAGCCAAGTTGAGGAGTTTGCTATCAATTAGCTAATTGTGCGGGCATGTGCTATGTTGGCTTTATTTGGAGCGTGCGGGTGAGCCAGCTATGGATAGAGTAAAAGAAATTTTTTGAAAAAGATTATATGGTGCCTCGTAGATGTGCAAGATCAGAGGATGTCTTAAGCTGTTGTTGGTAAGAATGCTCGGTGCATGGAGTAGGAAAATGTTTATTTGTATTGGGACAGGGATCTCATTTTGCGTTATCAGAGTACCAATAAGGCACGAGTGACTCTGTTCGTTGGGTCAGGTAATTTGCAGTTTGAATAAGAGTGAATGACTCTCGAGAATGGTTTTAATGTGTTCAAGATTCTACATGTAGCAATCAGGTGTCTTAAGGTTGTGTATATGGGTAGAGACTGTGTTTTCATTGGAAAAAGGGTCAAGACTTGTGGTATTTTTATGTTGATTATGGGATCCTATGTATCAGTATCTGGAAAGTAATGGTAACGAATTCACATTTGCAGGAAGTTCTTCAAGTAAAGTATTCTGGAATGTGGTATTTCTGGGAACATTTGAGAGAGTATTCAGTGGCTTATGGGTCTTAGACAGTGTGGTCTTGTGCTTGGGTCTCGTGTAGTGAGCCTTGGTTGAGGAACTATGGTGCTATAGCAAGAGGGAATATCAAGTTGAAAATGAATCAGAAGGAAACCTAGATAAATAGAGTAGCTTGTTAGTGGACCAAATCAGTATGGTAAGGGTATGATTAATTCTTCGTATGTGTTCGAGGTAATGAGCCTTACAGGCATTTTGCAGCAATGCTCTCGAGCTTTGGTAGCTTACTTAGCTTGGTTTGGGTAGAAGGATTCAGTCCTGGCAGTTTAGCTTGTGCACATGGAATTGGGGGGAGAGAGTCCTTGTTGGGTTTTACCGTGGTTTGGAGATGAATATATTTTCTATGGGTATGCGAAGCATCGAATGTGTAATGATTTTCTTCCAAATTTGATCAGTGGAAGTTGTTGGCTAGGTGAGTTACAGTTCAATTCTGAAAAGAAGTTCATAAAACTCTTAAGTAAAGAGTAGCCTCAGATAACGAAGGAAATGATACTACTAATTGGAAGTGATTTGACGAGAGTATTTATCTCGGAAAGGGGTAATGTGTTTAGACTGATGATATTTTGGTAGTATTGCGGCACTTTCTTGCTAGATTGACTGCTGATATCTGAGTTTGTTTGGTGGCATAGGGGAATTTTAAAATATCTTTCATGGAATGATTTGGGTACTCGAGGTGTAATATGTATTCAAACTGCGGAATTTGGGATCAGGTACAGTGATTCGTGTGCTATATGAAGTTGGAGAGTGGGAGTTCTCGCGTACTGACTGTGTAGTGGTTGTGGATCGTGTGTATTGGTACCGTTAGCGGATATTGGGATTTGGAGACCCGAGTGGATCTTTCTTTGCTTGGTATATTAGATTTTGGATATGATATTGGGGTGTAG
>MU776570.1:0-70201 GCA_026770625.1 Nicotiana glauca
CTTTAATTGGAAAAACTCCTTTATTACACCCTTTACGGGGTGTATTAAAACTTTCGGTAAAAAGGAGGTGTGACAATGCCGGGGCCATAAAGGTGGCAAAAAGGAAGTTAGACGTTTTTAAGATAAGACAGAGCAACGATGATATGTTAAGGGAGTTCGTATCCCAATTTCAGATGGAGCGAATGGAATTACCACCAGTCACGGATGACTGGGAAGTACAAGCTTTTATGCAGGATTTGAATGAGAGGAGTTCGATCGCATCTCAACAATTAAATCAAAATCTGATCGAGTATCCAGCTATGACGTGGTCAGACGTACATAATCGTTATCAATCGAAGATCAGGGTCGACGATGTTAGGAATCCCCTCGGGTTCAATTCATCCTAATAGATTGGCGGTCAAGCCCCCGAGGGATACCGATAGGAAATCAAGATCAAACAAGGAACGGTATCAGTTGTATATCTATCGGAGAAATAACGGCTTGTGGCGTAACGCTCCTCGGAATTATCAGAGAAATGATCTAGGCCAAAGCTCTCGAGGACTCATTAGTAGGAATGGGTTCGATAAACATACCGACCCCGCAGAGGCGCCTCGATTATTGGAGTATAATTTCAGTGTAGATGCATTGGGGATCATGTCAGCCATTGGAAGAATCATAGACACTAGGTGGCCTAGGCCTATACAAGCCAATTGTAAATATCATGGCACACACGGACATAGTACCGAAGACTGCAGGCAGCTAAGGGAGGAGGTAGCTTGGTTGTTCAACGAGGGTCATCTTCGAGAATTTTTCAGTGATCGATCTAAGAACCACTTCAGGGAAAGAGATGCAAATAGAAAAAATGAGCAGGAAGAACCACAACATGTAATCCATATGACCGTTGGCAGTGTCACTGTCCCACAGGGACCTATATTCAAGCGCACCAAGGTGTCAATCACCAGAGAAAAAAAGACTCGGAGCTATGTGTGCCAGGACGTCCTATCATTCAATAACGACGAACCGAAAGGCATATCTCAGTCGCACAATGACACCTTGGTAATTTCTATTTTGTTAAATAAAATTCAAGTTAAATGTGTTCTAGTGGATCCAGGTAGCTCAGTAACATAATCAGATCGAGGGTCATAGAGCAACTCGGCCTACAGAATCAAATTATACCTGCATCCCTAGTCCTAAATGGCTTCAACATGGCAAGCGAAACAATGAAGGTGGAGATAATCCTACCAGTGAACGTGGCTGGGACCATCCAAGATACAATATTTCATGTCATCGAAGGCGACATGAGATATAATGCACTTCTCGAGAGGCCATGGATCCACAACAAGAGGGCAGTACCTTCAACCCTTCATCAGATGATGAAATTCCCAACAATGGATGGTGTATAAATAGTTTATGGAGAACAACATGCTGCAAAGGAAATATTTGTAGTCGATGAAGTGACATCGATATTGGTGCCTTCGACCTCAGAAAAATCAAGCACCAAAGATAAGCATACAACCAAATAGCAATCACCGATCCCAGCCCCGATCGAGTTGGAGGAACAGGTAATCGAAGAAGTAAAAGAAGAGGATTTCCTTACTCCTAGAACCTTTGTTATTCCCAAAGAGTCAAATGCAACTAAATAAATGGTTGAGGAACTGGAATGGGTCATACTGATCGAGTACATGCCCGAGAAAAAGGTATACCTGGGGACGGGGTTAACCCTCGAAATCAGGAAAAAACTCATTCCATTTCTTATTGATCAAATAGATTGCTTTGTTTGGTCCCATTTAGACATGACATGGATCCCTCCGGAAATAACAACTCATCAGCTAAGCATCGACCCTAGGTTCAAACCAATGAAGCAAAAAAAGAGTCCCTAGTCCGAGGTGAAGCATGCATTCATAAAGGGTGAGGTAACCAAACTTCTTAAAATAGGGTCTATTCGGGAGGTAAAATACCCCGAGTGGTTATCCAATGTAGGCGTAGTTCCTAAAAGGATAACAAACTTATAATGTTCGTAGATTATAAGCATTTAAACAAACCATGCCCTAAAGACTCTTTCTCACTGTCTAACACCGATCACATGATCGATACCACAGCCGACCACCAGAGCCTTACCTTTCCCGATGCCTACTCCGGGTACAATCGGATCCAGATGAACCTGGGGGACCAAGAAAAAATCTAGTTTATCACTAAGTTTGGAACTTATTGTTACAACGTAATGACCTTCGGGCTAAAGGATGCAGGAGCTGCATACCAACACCTAGTTAATAAAATATTCGAGGAATAGATAGGTAAATCAATGGAAGTTTACATTGATGATATGTTGGTTAAGTCCCTACACACAGAGGACCATTTAACTCATTTGCAGGAAACATTAAAAATCTTGAGGAAGTACAACATGAAGCTTAACCCGGAAAAATATGCCTTCGAAGTCTGCTCGGGTAAGTTCCTCAGCTTTATGGTATCAAATCGGGGTATAGAATCAACCCGACAAGATCAAGGCCATCGAGGATATCACAATCATGGATAGTGTGAAGTCCATGCAAAAGCTAACAGGATGAATAACCGTCTTAGGTTGATTCATTTCGAGGTCATCAAATCGCATTCATAGGTTATTTTCCTTGCTAAAAAATAAAAAGGATTTTGCATGGACCCCGGAATACCAGCAAGCCTTAGAAGAATTGAAGCGATTCGATCTCGCCTTTGTTCACTCCGTGATAACTAGGGATTCTAGCCTATTTTATGCTCCTTTTTGCTTAGGTTTTGGATTAAAAGCGTGTACAAATATTCTCGAAAATGAACTTATTATGCTTGTTTGCATTGTTTGGTCAATAAAAGGCAAGAAAGTCATAACCAGCTCATAAATGAGTAAAACCTGCACAAGTTCAAAGCTGAATCAAAGGCACTGACAGTGAAGAAATAGAAGCAGACGCGGATGGTCCACCGTTGAGGCGGTCTTAACTACACTCTCAGCAGTAGTAAGGTTTAAAGAGTCATTTTTGAGCTTAACAGTCACCGCTGCCCGTGGTGAAATTGAGCAGTAGTGGTATCATCTGACGCAACTATGGTCCAATTCTCACCCTTAGTGGAATTAAGAATCAGAGGACTATAGTTTGGAGATCAAACTGAAAGGCGCAATCCGCGAATATTTCACAGCCGCAGTTGAAGAAGCGCTGAGGCGGGTGATTTTCTGCTCCCAGCAGACTGAAGTTCAGATCCAGCTCAGAAGATATAAACCGGGGTCCGCGCTTGCTTTTGCGCAGCTGCGGAAGTCCTAGCACTGAGGAAACCAATTTTTTCCTATCAGTGAAGTGTCCGTAAGGGCAATTTTTTCCCAAAAATTTAGCTGTGTATAGATAGTTCTTTTTCAGATTTAGGGTATCTGTTATTTTGGGGAGCACGTGAACAGCTGCCTTTTGCTCTTTGAGTAATTTTAGAGCTTTGTTATCCATTAATCTTACATTCTACTCTTGAAATTACTTCTTATGGGTTATATTTCATCTCCATCTTTGATTTCTTCCTTGATTATGTGTAGCTAAACCCATTATCTATGGTTGTGACCCAATCCTAGTATGGATATTTAATGGGTCTTCAATTTTAGGGCTTAAATGTTTATGAGTTAATGGTATTTAGCTTGATTCATGCTTTGATTGGTGAATTGGTGATTGCAAATACTAATTTGTGCCTTTTTTACTTAGGCTCTTCTTGAGAAAGAGAGACTAAGTCTAGGAAATTCAAACTAACAAGGAATTAGGGTGTATTCAAGAGATTGATAGCCCCAATTAAAGGGTCAAACCTAGAGATAGTAATACCTGACTTGAGCCAATTTTGATTGCATTGTTTGAACACCCAATTGGGCTTGAGAAAGCTAATTAGGGCAAAGTTACTCAAACTATCGAAAGGTATAGAGTGAGTAATTATGTGCAATGGTTATATCATTATCCCAATTATAATAAGTTTGCCCTAAGTTTTAGACCTCGTTAGAGACTCACCTAGGTGTAAGTCACTTTCCTAGTGCTTTTCTACCAATTGAGAAAACCTTTACAAAAATATCATACTTAGCTTATTTTCATTCTTCATTAGTGTTAAAAGTAGAATAGTAACCAAAACAAAGCATGATTGGAAGTGCAATCCAACATCGCACTTAGTTGGATTAGATAGGAACCCAATTCCAAACCACTATTATCTCTCTATGGAAATCGATCCCAACCCCTCGGGTAAAAGCTACATCGACCACTATTGCCATTCTATAGTGGTATAGGGTTGGAACCGATCATTTTTTGCTTGTTGGGGAGCTAAACGGTTTTGGCTATCTATCCGACTAGTTTTGTGTCTTGCTTTTCTTTCCTTCTATTTTACTAACTTGTGTGAGTCAATTGATTCAGGTACAAAATGGTAAACTATGATCCTCTTGGAAATGTTCTCCCGAAGGATGAGGTAGATGATAATGGTGAAGATGAGGAAATTTTGGTCAACAAGACAATGTCATTCACCTACACAAAGAGCTCTACAACCATGGTCAGGAAATAGCAGAGTTAACTACAACAATGAACCAGTTGGCAAAAGCTCAATTGCAGCAACTTCAAGTGCCGAGACAAGTAAATGCTATGGAAGGTGTAAACATGTTGGTCAACAAGAGGCGAAAAAGAGGTCAACAAAGTCAAAGAAATACGGATCAATATAAGTAAGGTAGTAGTGGTTTCAACCAAGATGATGGGTGTGATGAACATAGTGAAGAGGTTCAGTATATGAATAACTACCAAGGATAAAGGGGCAATGCTCCTAACCAACAACAGCAATGGTGATCCCAAGGAAACTGGGGGAATCAAAACCAACAAGGATATGGCAACTGGGGGAACAACATTCAGAATTGGGGCAACCAGATTAACTAGGGAAACTGGACTGGCAATAATAGAGATGGGGGGGGGGGAGACAACAACCAAGGCGGTTGGAATAATGGAAATTAAGGGAATCGAGGGCAAGGCTTTCAAAGTCCTCCATTGTATCAACAACCAAACAACCCACCTCCATTTCCTTCCCAAGGTCTTAGCTCTTCAAACAATGAGATGGGACAGATCGAGATGATGTTTGAACAAATGATAAAAAAGAATGCCGACTCTGAGGCCCAATTGGCATCCCATAATACTTCAATCCAAAACTTGGAGGTTCAACTTGGCCATATTTTGCAATCTTTGAATATTCACCCTAAGTAGGCTCTACCTAGTGATACGATAGTAAACCCGAAGGGTGGGAACAATACCAGGCATCCAATGGCGGTGATCACAAGAAGCGGTAGAGGTGGTAAAGTGAATACTTCCAAGAAAAAGGAAGTTGTGAGTGATGAGGTTGAAGTGCAAGATGATGATGTTCCTATAGTTGATGAGCAAGTGAGTGAAGGGAACTTGAATGCTGAAGTGAGAATTGATATTCATGATAATGATGTGGAGACTTAAAATGACGTGAACCCATCTAGGGAACACGTAATAGACATACCAGAAATGATAGTGCCTGAGGCTAAGGCTCCCTTTCCAAGGACTCCTCCACCTTACCCTCAAAGACCTGCGAAGCAAAAGAATGACAACCAATTCAAGAAGTTTATTGAGACGATAAAAAGCTGGTCGATAAATGTTCCTTTGGTGGAAGCTCTTGAGAAAATGTCAGGTTACCCAACGGTTATGAAAGACTTGGTGACTAAAAAGAGATATATGGATTGTGAGACCATCAAAATGACTCATCAAGTAAGTGTAATTATGTACTCAATGGCTCCAAAGCTTGAAGAGCCCCGCACTTTCACCATTCCATGTACCATTGGGAGTGCGGATTTTCAAAGGCATTGTGTGATTTGGGAGCAATCATCAATTTGATTCCTTACTCTATGTTCAAAACCTTGGGTATTGGTCAACTAAGAGCTACTTCAATGAGATTGAAAATGGCCGATAGAATAATGAAGAGGTTGCTTGGTATTATTGATGATGTTCTTGTCTGGGTGGACAAGTATATTTTGCCTGCCGATTTTGTGATTCTCGATTGTGAAGTTAACTATGAGGTGCCTAAAATATTGCGAAGGCCTTTCCTAGCAACTGGGAAGGCATACATTGTTTGGTGTGAAAGCAGGGGAGCTCACCTTCCGGGTGGGTGATGAAAAAGTTGTCTTTCATGGGTGCAAATCAATTAGGCAGCCGGATAGTACTGAAGTTTGCTCTTTTGTGGATCTTGGCACGAAGGTGATAGTTGATGATACTAGTGCCAAGATCAATGTGGAGGATCCTTTAGAGGCGATATTGTTGAACCTTGATGTAAATGAGGATTAAGGTAGGGTAGAGTGTGTCAATGCTTTACACGGAATAGGTTCTTACTCTTATGAGCCCTGTAAGCTTTCTTTGGATCTTGAGAATAGAAAGACTCCGCCAACAAATCCCTCAATTGAGGAACCTCCCATTTTGGATTTGAAGCCTTTTCCTTCATACCTCAGGTATGAATTCTTGGGCCCCAGATCAACTTTACCTATTATTATTTCTTTTTGTCTTACTAACATGCCGGTAGATGCCATACTGGAGGTGCTCCAAAGAAGGAAGAAGGCAATTGGATGGACTCTAGCTGATATTCAGGGAATAAGCTCCATCTTTTGCATGCACGAGATTATACTTGAAAATGATGCCAGGCCCTCGGGGAACATCAAAGGAGATTGAACGAGGCTATGCAAGAGGTTGTCAAAAAGGAGGTGATCAAGTGGTTAGATACTGGGGTTGTGTACCCCATCTCGATAGTTCTTGGACTTCACTGGTGCAATGTGTGCCGAAAACGGGTGGTATGACTGTGGTCACCAATGAAAAAAATAAGTTGATTCCCACCAGGACTATCACCGGATGGAGGGTGTACATGGGCTACCGAAAGCTGAATAGAGCGACCCGCAAAGATCATTTTCCATTACCCTTTCTTGACCAAATGCTCGATAGACTTATTGGGCGTACCTTCTACTAATTTTTGGATGGGTACTCAAATTACAACCAAATTTTGATTGCTTCGGAAAACCATGATAAAACCACCTTCACATGCCTGTACGAGACCTTTGCATTTTCACGGATGCCATTCGGTTTGTGTAATGCATCGGCTACCTTCCAGCGGCGTATGATGGCTATTTTTACGGACATGATGGAGGTTTTCTTGGAAGTATTCATGGATGATTTTAGTGTCGTGGGTGATTCCTTTGATGAGTGTTTGAAGAATCTTGACAAGGTGCTAGTCCGGTGTGAAGAGGAAAATCTTGTTTTCAACTGTTGAAAATGCCACTTTATGGCCGAGGAGGGCATTTTTCTCGGCCATAAGATCTCAAAGAACGGTATAGAGGTGGACAAGGCGAATATTGAAGTGATTTCAAAGCTTCATCCTCATCCTCCTACTACCTTAGTGAATCCTTTGTGCAAATTATTGGAAAAGGGTGCAAAGTTCATGTTTAATAATGAATGCATGAAAGATTTTGAACTTCTCAAGTACAAATTGACAACCACTCTCATTATTACCGTACCCAATTGGAACTTACCTTTTGAGCTCATGTGTGATTCAAGTGATGTTGCGGTAGTAGCGGTCTTGGGTCAAAGAGTAGATAAGATGTTTCACCTGTTGTATTATGCAAGCAAAATAATAAATGATGCTCAAGTAAATTACACGGTGATGGAAAAAAGAGTTGCTAGCAATTGTGTTTTCAATGGAGAAGTTTAGGCCTTATCTCATGGGTGCCAAAGTAATAGTTCATATTAACCATGCAGCACTCTGCTACTTGATGACAAAGAAGAATTCTAAGGCTCGGTTGATGAAATGGGTTCTATTGCTTCAAGGATTTGACCTTGAGATTGTTGATCAAAAAGGGTGTGAAAACCAAGTGGCGGACCACTTGTCCCGCTTGGAGGAGGAGGGGATGCCTCGTGATGGCCTCAAAATTAATGATTCATTCCCCGATGAGCAACTCCTGTCCGTATCTTTTAATAGCATGCCTTGGTTTGCGGATGTTGCCAACTTTCTTGTGACCAACATTTTTTTGTGTGAGCTCTCTTCTAACCAAGGGAAGAAGCTTAAATGGGATAGCTTGAACTACTACTGGGATGAGCCTCATTTATTCAAAATTTGTAATGATGGTGTGATCCGGAGATGTGTTTCGGAAGTGGAGCAAATGAGTATTCTTGATGATTGTCATTCCTCTCCCTACGGTTGTCATCAAGGTGGGGCGAGGATAGCTTCAAAGGTGCTTAGCAGTGGTTTTTATTGGCTTATATTGTATGAGGATGCGGGCAAGCTTAAAAAGAGATGTGATGAGTGTCAGAGAGCTGGTAAAATTTCAAAGAAGGATGAAACGCCTCTCACTAATATTCTTGAGGTTGACATATTTGACGTGTGGGGCATTTACTTCATGGGACCTTTTGTGAGTTCATGTGGCAACACATACATTCTGGTGGTCGTTGGTTATGTTTCCAAGTGGGTTGAGGCCATGGATTTACCCAAAAACGAGGCCCGGAGTGTGGTGGCTTTTCTCAAGAAGAATATGTTTACTCAGTTTGGCATTCCTAGAGCAATCATCAGTTATGGGGGTTCTCATTTCTGCAATAAGGCATTTGACACGTTGCTTGCAAAGTATGGTGTCAATCACAAGGTTTCAACCCCTTACCATCCTCAGGCTAGTGGGAAAGTTGAGGTCTCCAACAGGGAGATAAAGAACATATTGTCAAAGGCTGTTAATGCAAATAGGACTGACTGGTCAAAGAAACTGGATTTTGCTTTGTGAGCTTACAGGACTGCTTATAAGACTCCAATTGATATGTCTCCATACCAGTTGGTGTTTTGGGAAATCCGGACATCTTTCGGTTGAGTTAGAGCACAGGGTCATGTGGGCTTTGAAAAAGTTAAATCTTGAAATGGGATATTGTAGCAAATCTCCGGGTAGAGAAACTCAATGAGCTTGATGAGTTTCGATTTCATGCCTATTCCAGCTCATCCTTATATAAGGACAAGATGAAGTACTTACATGACAAGTATGCCCGTAGCAAGGAATTCAAGGAAGGTGACTTGGTTCTCTTATTCCACTCCCGGTTATGACTGTTTCCGGGAAAGCTCAAGTCAAAATGGAGTGGTCCTTTTGAGGTGGTGCATATAACTCCGTTTGGTACTCTTGATTTGAAAAACAAAAATGGTGAAATATTCAGAGTTAATGGGCACAGAGTGAAGCATTATCTTGGCAAGTTTGATGACAACCAAGTGGTGGTAATGATCCATCTCAAATGATTGATGGTAACATGCGTCGTGTCGTGACGTTAAATCAGGCGCTTATTGGGAGGCAACCCATGCGTTTTTCTTCTTTTTGATTTTCTTCTTAGTGTAGGATTTGTTTTATACTAACTGGTTGTGAGATGTGTGTAGGGATCTTTGATGGAGTACAGGACAAAGCTGGAAAAATTTGGCACAGTCTATAGTTGGACCGCTGACAACGCTCTATTTTTTGCGATCAGCGGAGGTCAGTTTGCGGAGACGTAAATTGGTATCGGAAGCGGACCTGAAAAGTCTAATATGAGACTTTTCTAAAGTTGCATCCACGTTCGTGGAGGATTTTTTGCTGTTAGTGGTGCCGTTCCGCTGCCGTGCCCCATTTTCCGCTCTCAGCAAAAGTGTTAAGCAAACAACCCTTCTGTAAGTCAAAAGCGCGGACCTTGGTGAAATTTTGCGGCTGCGCCAGGTGAGATCTATGGGTCCCAGAGTACTTTGTATAAATAGAAGGTCCTGAGACCTTTTACCCTTTTTGATCTTTGAATTCTCAATCACATTTTTACTCTTCATCTAAGCCCTAATCCGTACAAACACCAAATTAGAAGTCCATTCTCATCACTCACTACACAACTGGTAATTTCATTTAATAATCGTTCTTCAATTTGTGCCTGTTTTTCTTTTTTTGTTAGTTTTTATTTCTTCTTCTTATTTTCTTTTAGTTTTAATGAGAGTTCATTAGTGTTAATTAAATTATGCTTAAATAGTTAGGGTTAATTAGTTAATACCTAGTACGGGTTAATAGTGTATATGATATCCACAATGGCAAGAAAAATTGAAAGCCTAGGTTTGCTCAGTTCGTTTTTGAATTCTGCGGACGAGGATGTCTTTTCTGCGGTCAGCGCTCATGTGCAAAATTTGAGTTTGGAAAGTTTTGAATATCGTGGTCAGCGGTGGAAAATTCCGCTGACAACGGCCAGCTTTACTCGACCGCACTGCTTTTTTCGGGGTCAGTGGTACCTATGTTCAGATAAGTTAAAAAATGGGTCCGCGGCCGCAGTTGTTTTTCCACGGACAGAGGTGCAACATCTGCGGTCGCGCCCTAAATTCTGCACTCAGCAGTTCTGTAGAATCATAGGATGGGTAGTCTAATCCCCATGCCTCCGCGGCCGCAAAATTTTTTTCGCTCTTAGCGATATTCATTTTGCGGTCGTCCTGCATTATACGCTCTCACTGGGTCTGAGAGTTTTTAAAACACTGTCAATTGTTCACTTGCTTTTCTTTACTACTTCTTCTAGCACCAATACTAACGACTTTTTTATTGATTGTGTATGCAAACAATGGTTAAATCAAGAGGTAGCAGTGAGAAACAAAAAGGGAAATCAGAGTCCTCCCGGGGTAGGGGACGAGGAAAAATCAAGTTACCCCTAGTAGTAAGGCAATCCATTGGTAAAATGTGGAGGAATATTAGAGCTGCAAACAGAGTTGCATCCCACTTAGAAGGAAGTGACTATGTTCCCTCCCGGGAGGCCTCAGAGGGTGACTCTATGCCCACTCTTGTACCAGACTTCCCAGGGAGATTTTGATTTACAGACGTGCCTACACCCCCAGCCTCTCCTACTTCTTCTGTTTCTTCTGAGTCATCTGATGGCTCAACGGAGAGTAGTGAGTCCTCATAATCAGCTTCACATCCAGCTACTCTAGTTTCTTTACCTGGACATGACCCTATCGATATAGATGCTGAGATCCCTGATGACGGGAGGGGTGGTGACACCAAAACTGAAGGGTTGGCAAGAACAAGAAACCCGGTGGTGTGGAAGCAGAAGTTTGTCAGTGAGCAGGCCTACCATAAATTTCAGGAGTGGTGGCCTCAAAGGTCACTCATACATGAGCATAGTTTATACAGAGGGATTTTCTGCCCCACAACCCCAATGTGAAGCGGCCGTTTTATGAAAGAATGGGGTATGGCTGTCCAACAGGACGGGACGGGACAAAATTAATGGGACGGGACTACATTTAAGCGGGACAAAACGAAACAGGACGGGACAAATGGGATGAAACGGTCGTCCCTTCCCGTCCCACTAACAAATGGGATAGGACGGGACGGGACGGAACGGAACGGGACAGGTTCATGGGCCTTAAGTGTATTATTTTTAATAAAAAAAATCTCTAGTTTTTTGAAAATTACTATATTTTTAAAGTTTGCAACGACTAGATTTTTGATTTATTTAATAAACTTAAATGTTACTATGTTAAAACGAAAATTAGAAAACTAAGTAAAGAATTATAAAATATTAAAATAAAATACTTGTAATGAAATATTCTAGTAAATATAAATTTATAATAGAGTTATAATTCATTTAATATAATTTCAAAGTATTAACTATTAAGTAACTAAGACAATTCATAAAAATAATTCAACACTTAGAGCCTTTTATTTTATTAATAGAACTTTTAAATCTCAAATACAAATATAATTCTTTTGAAGAGCACCTAATCGACGCAGCCACCTTCTAGGAAGGGTTCTGTTTGAACTAGGCCTCTTAGTAGTCAATTACAAATTATCATATTAATATTTGTAAGCTCATATATAGCTTCTTTGTAACATACCAATAATATCTCTCGTACATTCTACTGGAATTGGCAATGTTGATTGATGTTCCATGAGCTCCATGTCGTCATCGCTCCCAGTGGTAAGTATCTCATTGTATTCTTCTTCTTCTTCTTCCCAGTGGTTAATTTTTTAAAACCAAGATTCTTTCTGAATTAATCCAATCTCTGAATAATACGAAAATCTCTAGACTGTCCTCCACTAATGAATGTCTATGATCTCCAATTTGAAATCTTGTCGCGCTAAAAGCACTCTCTGATGCTACTGATGATGCTTGAATAGCCAGGATATCTCAGGCCATAATTGAAAGTGTTGGAAAAGCCTTCTTCGTCTTTAATATTTTCCAATCCTTGATTAAGATAACATTTAAGTTCATCATCAATAGAGGAATCAAAACCTGTTATATCATCCATATCTTCCCACAAAACTTCTGCTCCAGACTTAGAAGTAGAAGGAGCAGTTTCAGTACCCATTGTATCCATATATTTATATTTATCAAACATTGATCTAGCATAAGAATATATGCTAGCTTGGCAGTTTTTGAGAGATGGTTGTTCATTTTCTTGAATTTCTAAATTCTCATAAATTTTACGAACAAGTCCCTTTATGCCTCTTAGTTTTAAAGATGTGTTAAATAGAGTAGAAATTAAATAAACTTCGGGAATAGGAAAAAAATACTTTTTAAAATTTTAAATTATTTCTTTAATGGCCGGTGCATAAGTTGGATTTTGTTTATACTTACCAAATACAACATAAATAACACAAATATATTATAATATTTGTGTAATATTGTAACACCCCGTAAATTCGGCTTAGGTATGAATTAGTTAAAGGAGTAGTAAGGTTATATTTTTGACATATGAAGTTCTATCGGGATGATTATGGGTGAAAATAGTTGTTTCAAAATCAAGATGGAACGTGAGGTGCATAAGATTCGATAAAATCGACTAAGTTTGCAGAAGGTCCGTTTTCCATCAGGGTTTAGTGAAAACGTGTAAGGAATTCTGGAAAACTCAAAGCATGAAAGTTGTAGGACTTTTCAATAGCTTTCTAGAGATATATTATGGAGCCTGAACGGATCCCTGTACAAAATGTTATCCGCATTTTACAGAATATACGTGCCCGGTAGCGTGCCCGTAGCGTGATCACACTAATTTTGAGACAGTGTTACTGCCGTTTTGCGTGGTCAGGTCTCCAAGAGTGCGGGCACGCTTTTCGGGGGTCGTTTTAAAGCCATATTTTGTCCCCCACATCCCCAAAACATAAAAACTTGCTCTTGAAAGGAGAACTCTCAAAAACCTAACTCCTTAAGGGTCCTTCCATCATCCAACCTAAGTTCTAATGGTGATTCTAAGTCAATTTCAATTTTTCCACATCTAACATGAGTAAACCCTTCATATCATTAGATATTCGATTGGGACACCATTGTTGAGAGAAGAAACCCTAGAACTCGAATTCAAGAAGATTGAACGTCAAAAAGGTAATATCTTTACCCTCTAATTGATTCTATCATTGACTTAATGGTTATAGGCTCCAGCTCATGATATATGAGTTGATGGGTTTGATAGAAAATCATGAACGGTTATAGGTTTGGGTTGTTGATTGTTGATTTCTGGTTAAGGGTGTTGTTTACCTTATGGGTGATAAAGAATAATGTTGATTATAACCATTTAGAATTTATTTAAGAGCAAGAGAATGGGTTTTTGGGTACAAAAACACCATTAATAAGGACTATGAAGCTTTATGCCACCAAGTATTTGAGAAAATGCCTAAGTGACCAAAACATGAGTATTATTGCTAATATGGAATCCCTTTGACTTGTATTGATATAGATTGAAGTTGAAAGGGTTGGCTAATATTGTATTATGCTCAAGAGCAGGAAGTTAAGGTATGTGAGGCTAACTCTCTATATTTGGGAATGTTAATGATTCTCCCTACATTACATTTCTTTTACCACGTTATCAATTGCCTCAGAAATATAGTTAAGCCTAGTTCATGACTTTCATTGTGAATGTTGTGAGCTTAGTGCGTATTCAATATAGACTTGGGTTTGATGCCACCGAGTCTTAGTGTAGATTACTCAGTATGCCATAAACAGTTGAAGTTTCAGTATTCATAATCAGTTCAAGAATACATGTCTCAGCCTAATCCTGTTCAATATTCCAGTATTATGTAACTCAATATGATCCAGTATTCCAATATCATGTAACTTAGTATAATTCAGTATTTCACTATCATGTATTGCAGTATGATTCTCAATTTTTGAATGTTGAACACTTGTATTTGGGCCTGAGGCCGCAGTTTAATATTCAGATAAATAGGTTGTTCATCATTCAAAAGAGGGAGTATTCGTATCCTTACTTCCTTTATCATTTCAGTTATCAGTTATCTTTTTAGTTGTCAGTTCAGATATCAATTATCACTTTAGTTTCAATTTCAATAGTTATCATTTCAGTTATTAGTTAGTTTTAGTTTCAACATTTATAATTCTTTCTTTCAGTTGCTTTACATATCAGTATAATACAAATGTACTGACGTCCCTTTTGCCCGGGGCGTGCTTCTCACAATGCAGGTAATGATTTACAGGTTGACGATTCAGAGCGCTAGGATTCTTGTACCAGCTGTTTGGTGATTCCCAGTTCTTTTGTAGCATTATCATTACCTTATAGTCGTCAGTATTTTTAGATAGTCAGTGTTTTCAGTATTTTATTAGAGGCTTCATAGACTAGAGTAACAGTTAGACGGAGTCTCAAGCTTTTCATGTTAAGCTATGTTGGCTACAAATATGTTTCAAAATTGTATTAGTATTTCCGCACTTTGATTTATAGCATCCATACTTTCAGTATATTAGCATATGTTAGTTTATCTTCCGCATTTAGTATGTTATGATATCACATGTTGATTCGCCAGCCAGTTGGTTCGCTCGATCACATGTAGTCAGGAACCGAGTGTCGTGTTACGTCCAGGACCAGGTTCGGGGCATGACAAAGCTTGGTATCAGAGCACTAGGTTCAAGTGTCCTATGGAGTCTATGAAGCCGTGTCTAGTGGAGTTTCCTTTATATGTGTGTGTCGGCCACTCATATAAACGGTTAACTACCAAGACATCCAGGATTATCTCATTTCTTTCTACTCTATATCGTGCCATGAAGCTTAGAGCAATAGTTAACCTTCTCTTCCTATCTAATTCCAAATGTATTGGATGCCCAAGCGAGCGCAGGAGAAACCTAAGGTCCTAGAGAGGACAATTTCCCATTGGGGTATAATTATGGAGTACAGGTAGGTAAATATGAGACTTGAGAGGACGTTAAAAGTGGGATGCAATGGATAGTAGTACAGATTAAAGCATAACCTTATCAGAAAGTACAAAAGCAGTTATGATGTCTTATTGTTATCATTTTACCTCAGTTTCAGTTATACAGTCTTTCAATTATCAAGTTTATGGTTATTCAGTATGCCAGTATTCGGTTATATGTTTATCAAATATCCAATTTTCAGTGTATCAGAATTTTTAGTGACTTGTGAGTATACAGTAATGCATATGGGTTCTCAAAGAAAATGTAAGTAACAGTGGTTATAGCTAAATCTTCGCATATTTTAGGTCTGGATTAAGACCCAAGAATCGCCGGATGGTGTAGTAAGTGATTTATCAATTAATAGTATACTCTGAAGGATAAGTTTGTGTATGGTAATTGTATGTGTTTTACCTCAGAGAACAATTTCTTTTAATTTTTGGAAATGGAGTCACAAGTTGGATGATGATAGTTCAGATGTCAAACCCTAACATTGGTCACTATAGTTTTGGACAGAAAAGAGCCTAAGAGTAAAATACATAGGAGTTAGAAACATTTGTTACTACCAAAGATGTGATTTCGTACAACTCATGCAAATGACTAGAAGATATGATGTATGAAATGAGAACCAAGAGCAGCCAATATTGAATTTCAAGGAATGATTTTAAGTTGTTTAGATTTATTCAAATCAGAACTAGAAGTACCACGCTAGTAAGCAGCTATTGATGTAAGATAAAAGATATGGCAGTTCCCCCTTAGGTTATGTGACTAAGTGATTACTGCGGATGTTTATAGTATGATATGATTATTTATTTTATAGAAAGTTTGGGGTTAGATATTCTAATTTTTGTTTAAGACAGATGAAATTTCCCTAAGTGTGATCCATGTACATAGTTCAAAAAGAATTATAGTGAGCGGCAAAAGAATATGGTTAGATGATGAGGGAAGTTGGGAGTAATCTTATGCTTCACTTTAGTTATTCAAAGTAGGGGAATAAAATATGATGCAAGCAGGTGGTTAGTAAAAGGATATTAAGTAAGTTTTGAGTAGATATAACAAATTAACAATTTCAGCAGAGCTAGTAGAGGTACTATTTGATTTACTTAGCCAGGTTAACTATAGTGAGTGGATGACAATTTGAAATACCGAACGTGTGTTAGAACCCAAAGAGTTTAAGTTAAACCTGAAGTACAGTGATGGTGGGAAAGACAATCAGCTATCAATAAGAGAGCAAACTATAGAAGAATAGACTTTAAGAGTTATCGAAAGGGGTTTTCTCCCGGATTAACAGTGTGAACAGAGTTAAATTATTAATATTGTGTATGATAATTGTGAATACATTATCTTTCCATTAAGTGAATAATTTAGTTTTTCTTAGTAAGGAAGATTTCTCAAAAGTAAGTCGGAAGATGAGTGATCATTGACGTAAAGTGCAAAGAGTTGCAGAAGATAAGGAAAGTTATTTGGATCCCAACAAAAAGAGAAGGATCCACAAGTATAAGACGATAGATTTTGAATACGGGGGAGATGATGGTACTTTGAGGTACCAAGATAGATTGTGTGTTCCAGACATAGATGGACATAAAGAGGGAAGATCATGTTAGAAGCCCATAATTTCAGGTATTCTTTCCATCCAGGTTCCCCAAATATGCATCATGACCAAGGAGATTGATTGGTTGAACGACATGAAAAAGAACGCCGCAGACTTGGTGGCCAATTGTCCGAATTGTCAGCAAGTGAAAGTCGAACAGCAGAAAGCCTAATGTTTTATCACAGAGTACACATATTTTGAGTGGAGATGGTAAATATGGAATTTATAACAGGATTATCTTGCTCATTTTAAAAGCATGATTTGACTAGATGATTGTAAAATGACCTACCAAATCAGCACATTTCTTGCTAGTAAAGACTACAAATTCAACAGAAGATTATACCAAGTTATACATTCAAGAAATCGCCTAATTGTATGGGACTCTGTGGTCCGTCATTTGGGACTGTGGTGCTCAGTTTAACATGAACTTTTAGAAGTTCTTTCAGAAAGGATTAGGCACAAGTTTTTCATCCTCAGAAAGATGGCCAGGCAGCGCACATTATTCAAACAGTTGAAGATATGTCCTTGATGTTAAAAGTAATTGGGATGATCACATACCTCTCATTGAACTTGATAATAATAACACCTACCATTCTAGTATCAAGATAGAACTGTGAGAGACTCTGTCCGGCGAAGGTTTAGATCGCCAATTGGTTGGTTTAAAGTTGGTGAAAAGGACTTATTGGGACCAAATTTGGTCTATCAAACTATAGAGAAAGTTAAGTTGATTCAAGAGCGTTTGAAGATGTTAGAGTTCCAAGTTTATGATGGGGTGTTTCTGAAAGTTTTGCCAATGAAGTTGTTATGAGATTTTGGAAGAAAGAAAAGCTCGGTCCCAAATATATCACGTCGTATATGATCTATAAAATATCGGTCAAATAGCTTATGAGTTGGAGTTGCCACCAGGATAGCTTATGAGTTGGAGTTATCAAATCGCTTATGAGTTGAAGATGTTAGAGTTCCAAGTTGATGATGGGGTGTTTCTGAAAGTTTTGCCAATGAAAGGTGTTATGAGATTTGGGAAGAAAGAAAAGCTCGGTCCCAAATATATCACGTTGTATATGATCTACGAAAGATCGGTCAAATAGCTTATGAGTTGGATTTGCCACCAGAATTAGCGGTGGTACAACTAGTATTTCACGTATCATGTTATAACATTCAGGTTTCCAGTACTCAGATATTCATGTCAGTTCAGTACTCAGATACTCATATCAGTTCAGTACTCAGATACTCATGTCAGTTCAATACTCAGATACTAATGTCAACTCAATGCTTAACCACTCATGTTAGTCCAATACTTAGACATTCATGCCAACTTAGTACTCATATTACTCAAATATTCGTGTCGGTTCAATAATCATATATCCATATTAGTTCAGTATTCACGTATCCATGACAGACCAATATTCAGTCAATGCAGTAGTCATTCAGTTCAGTATCACAACAGTTCAGTAATCATGTATTCATTGAGTTTAGTATACAAGTGTTAATGAAAGTTCAAGTTTCCACCAGACACGTTTAAGGTCCGGAGTTAGCAGAAGTTACAGTTAGGACAATCATTCGAGGATGAATGATCCCAAGTGGGAGATAATGTAACACCCTGTGAATTCGGCTTAGGTATGAATTATTTAAAGGAGTAGTAAGGTTATATTTTGGACATATGAAGTTCTATCGGGATGATTATGGGTGAAAACAGTTGTTTCAAAATCAAGATGGAAAGTGAGGTGCATAAGATTCGACAAAATCGACTAAGTTTGCAGAAGGTCCGTCTTCCATCAAGGCTTAGTGACAAATTTTAAAGAATTAGGGAATACTCAAAGCATGAGAGTTGTAGGAATTTGAAATATCTTTCCAGCGATATATTATGGAGCCCGAACGGATCTCTGTACAAAAAGTTATGCGCATGTTACAGAACAGTATGCGATATGCATGCCCGGTAGCGCACCCATAGCGCGACCGCGCTAATTTTGAGGCAGTGTTACTGCCGTTTTGAGCAGTCAGTAATGTGTTCAGGTCTCCAGGAGCGCGGGCGCTTGTGGGAGGTCGTTTTAAAGCCATATTTCATCCCCGACATCCCCAAAACATAAAAACTTGCTCTAGAAAGGAGAACTCTAAAAAACCTAACTCCTTAAGGGTCCTTCCACCACCTAAGGTAAGTTTTAATGGTGATTCTAAGTTACTCTCAATTTTTCCACATTTTATTAACATGGGTAAACCCTCCATATCATTAGATATTCGATTGGGACACCATTGTTGAGAGAAGAAACCCTAGAACTCGAATTCAAGAAGATTGAACGTCAAAAAGGTAATATCTTCACCCTCTAATTGATTCTTTCAATGAATTAATGGTTATAGACTCTAGATCATGAGATATTAGTTGATGATTTTGATAGAAAAGCATGAACGGTTATAGGTTTGGGTTGTTGATTGTTGATTGTTGATTGTTGATTATTGGTTAAGGGTGTTGTTTACCTTATGGGTGATAAAGAATAATGTTGATTATAACCATTTAGAATTTATTTAGGAGCAAGAGAATGGGTTTTTGGGTACAAAAACACCATTAATAAGGACTATGAAGCTTTATGCCACCAAGTATTTGAGAAAATGCCTAAGTGACCAAAACATGAGTATTATTGCTAATATGGAATCCCTTTGACTTGTATTGATATAGATTGAAGTTGAAAGGGTTGGCTAATATTGTATTATGCTCAAGAGCAGGAAGTTAAGGTATGTGAGGCTAACTCTCTATATTTGGGAATGTTAATGATTCTCCCTACATTACATTTCTTTTACCACGTTATCAATTGCCTCAGAAATATAGTTAAGCCTAGTTCCTTGAATAGTTGTAGAACTTCTATTCTCTAGCTTCATACCTCGTTCCTGACTTTCATTCTGAATGTTGTGAGCTTAGTGCGTATTCAATATAGACTTGGGTTTGATGCCCCCGAGTCTTAGTGTAGATTACTCAGTATGCCATAAACAGTTGAAGTTTTGATATTCATAATTAGTTCAATAATACATGTCTCATCCTAGTCCTGTTCAGTATTCCAGGATTATGTAACTCAGTGTGATCTAGTATTCCAGTATCATGTAACTTAGTTTAATTCAGTATTTCACTATCATGTATTGCAGTATGATTCTCACTTCCTAAATGTAGAACACCTATATTTGGGTCTGAGGCCGCAGTTTATGCTTTATGCATCTTTGGGCCTGAGGCTGCAGTTTATGCTTAATGCATCTTGGACCTAAGGTTGCAGTTATGTATATGTATACTTGGGCCCGAGGCCGCAGTTGTGCACATATATATATTGGGCCTGAGACCGCAGTTTAATATTCAGATAAATAGGTTGTTCATCATTCAGAAGAGGGAGTATTCATATCCTTACTTCCTTTATCATTTCAGTTATTAGTTATCAATTCAGTTATCAGTTATCAGTTATCTTTCCAGTTGTCAGTTCAGTCTTCAATTATCACTTCAGTTTTAGTTTCAATAGTCCTCATTTCTATTATTAGTTACTTTCAGCATTTATAATTCTTTCTTTCGGTTGCTTTACATACCAGTACAATTCAAATGCACTGACGTCCCTTTTGCCCGGGGCGTGCATCTCACAATGCAGGTAATAATTTACAGGTTGATAATTCAGAGCGCTAGGATTCTCGTACCAGCTGTTTGTGATCCCCAGTTCTTTTGGGGCATTATCATTACTTTATAGTCTTCAATATTTTCAGATAGTCAGTATTTTTCGTATTTCACTACATGCTTCATAGACTAGAGTAACAGTTAGACATGGTCTCATGCTTTTCATGTTAAGCTATGTTGGCTACAAATATATTTCAAAATTGTATTAGTATTTCCACACTTTGATTTATAGCATCCAGACTTTCAGTATATCAGCATGTGTTCATTTATCTTCCTCATTCAGTATGTTATAATATCACATGTTGATTCAGCCAGCCAGTTGGTTTGCTCGGTTACATGTAGTCTGGCACCGAGTGCCGTGTTACGTCCAGGCCCAGGCTCGAGGCATTACAAACATTAGGATAATATATACCAAAAAATTATTTTGTAGCATAATAAAAATTTTCTAAAAATTTAGTAAGCTCTCTGATCTCATCCCAATCAAAATCAAGAATTTGATCAACAGGGTAAGCATTATGTATATTAAATACCATTTGGATAGACACCTGATAATCATAAGCAAATGTAAGCATTTCATAAGTAGAATTCCACCTGGTACAAACATCTTTTGGAACTTTTCTAAATGAAAGGCCAACACTAGCACATTGTGGAGCAAATTCACGAATTCTACTTTGTTTATAAGCACGAAAAATATAGCCACAAGCATGTTGTATTTTATTACAAGCATCAGAAAATAAATTAAGACCATCTTTTACAACTATTTTAAAAATATGGCATGCACATCTAACATGAAAAATTGTTGGATTAATTGGAGAAAGTCAAGATTTTAAGCTATTTTCCGCGGTTGTGTTAGCAGAATTATTATCTAAGGTGATAGTTAAAACTTTATTAACGAGTCCATAAAAATTAAGTATTTGTAGAACAGTAGTTGCAATATATGCTCCAGTGTGTTTTGAATCAACAAATTTATAACCAATAATACATTTTTATAAGTTCCAGTGATGATAAACCCAATGACATGTAACAGTTAAATAATCACAACCATTAGGACTACGACCTATATCAGATCCGATAGACACTTTACAATCTAAGTGAAAAAAATACACAATGAATATACTGAAGATATTCGGTTTGAAATTTAAAAACATCATTTCTAACCGTGATCTTAGGAAAACCTTTAAAAGCGGGGTTATAAGTTTCTTGTATATAATACACAAAAGCAGGGTGAGAAGAAAAGGTAAAAGGTAAGCCACAGACAACCATCATTTTTGCTAAGTTCTCACGATCTCTATCTTTGTTATATTTGCGTAAAAACATGACCAAAAGCAGGGTCAAGTTGTTGTTGAATTTGATTAGAACCAGATCCACTAGGAGTGCCAGAACTGATGGTACGATCTATAATTTTTTCGGCTTCTATATTAGCATGTATCCATACAGATTTGTGAGCACTTCTTAATTGTCTATTTAAACCCCTGTCCCACCACTTATTGAGTGTGCAAATTGTTGCTTACGTTTTTCATAGATAGCACGATGATTGACTTTATCATGTTTAAAAAATTTCCATGATAAACCTTAAGCTTACCCTTACAGGGGTACAGGGGGTAAAGCTCCAGACTGAGATTGACTCTGAGTTGGAGCTTGTGTTACGGGACTAGTGTGTGTTTCATCTAATTCTTCTTCCTCATTTTCTTCATCCTAAAAGAAATATCATTGCTAAATGATTACTACTACTTTTACCTTTACTCTTTTTTTTTACTACTTTTTAAGAAAATACCAAATACTTTTTTAGGTGCCATAATTTAAATACAAAATTAAATTAAAAAAGCTAACACAAATATTAAACACACAAATAAAATATGAAAATATAGCACATAAAGTAAACACAAAAATTAAGCACTAAAATGATACGCAAAAATTATATATTAAAATTAGGAGATGGAGCGAGTGCACCGTGATTAAATATTGAAATTTGAAGAAATTGCCCAAATATTGCTCCAAATACTTGACGAATTAATTTGAAGCTTGAAAGTTGCTCCAAAAACTTTGCCCAAATACTTCAAAGTTGAAACTTGACAGATAGCACTTGATACTTGATAATAACAAAATTGAGAGAATAATATAGAATATAGATAGGATATTAGAATGTAAGAGATTTGAGAGAGAAGATTAATTTTTTGTAGGAAAAAATGAAGAAGAATGGGGGGTTATTTATAATAGAAAATAGTTCCAAAGTATAATTTAATAAACTTAGGGGTTATATTAAAAGTTTGGGGAAGGGGGTTAGGGGGTGTTTTGGGGGGTGTAGCGGTTGGACCGTTGGAAACGACTATTTTTGCGATTTAAGCAGTTGGCCAACGACTAGTTTTAAAAAAAATTAATTTCAAGCGGGACGCGAGACGGGATGAAACGGGATGGGACAAACGTGATGAAATGGTCGTCCCGTCCCATCCCGTGTCCCGTTTAACATTGACCCATCCCGTTTAATTTGAAGCGAGACGGGACGGGCTGGCCCGTCCCGTTGGACACCCATAGAGTGGGGTGGAAACACTTCACAAGCATGCCGCCGGAGGATAATGAGAACCTAGTCAAGGAATTTTATGCCAATGTCCCCCACATATAAAAGGGCACATTTGTGACTAAGGTGTGGAACCTGAAGATCAAGTTTGATGGAAGGACTCTAAACGACTATGTTGGATTCATTGATAAGGAAGAGTCTTTATACTTAGAGAAGGTAGCCATAGATGAGGCGGCCTGCTTGGGTTGGATTCAATAATTTCTCTCTTGGGTATTACTCCAACTT
Source organism: Nicotiana glauca (assembly GCA_026770625.1). Lineage (NCBI taxonomy): Eukaryota > Viridiplantae > Streptophyta > Magnoliopsida > Solanales > Solanaceae > Nicotiana > Nicotiana glauca. Next base: position 23,166 of record MU776570.1, read on the forward strand.
GGTTGGCAGCGGGGTCCCTATCTACAGGTGCACCCTGAACTTCAAGGCGAAGGGTTGGAAGATATTTCTGTGCAGCAGATTAGACCCCACTACTCATGACAGTGGCATGCCAGTTTTTCGGGCGATTATAGTGGCAGTCATCATGGAGGGGTACCCGATCAATGTCGAGAATATCATGTCCAGGGTGATCACTAGAGTGGTCAACAAGGATGAGAGATCCTACCGTTTTTCGAACTTCTTCACCATGTACCTGGAGGATCAGGACGTTGAGAAAAGGGACTTCGACACCAAAGTGAATCCAAAAAGGCCATTCTCATGGTACATCCTGCACGATACGAAAAAACCCAAGTCTAAGGGCAAAGCCTCCACTTCTACTAGCTAGTCTGAAGAGCCAGTGATAGCCACTAATTCTGAGCCCCCCACTACCACACCGTAGCCTCCATCGGGGCCATCTACTTACATGCCTTCCTCAGTGCCCTCCTCGTCAGCATACCCTTTGACTGCTCATAGGTTGAACCAAACACTCTCCAGCATCAACAGTTAGATGCACGCAACAACTTATATGTTGTCTGTACTATCCAGTTCAGTGGCAGCCCAGTCAGTTCCCGCATAACCCCAGGTGCCAGCTTCAGTGGAGGAATATCTCAAGGAGCTTCTGGACAACCAGAAGAAGATCCAGGACAACCAGAAGCTCATCATGGATGCTCTCGCAGTTCAAGGAAAATCAATTAAGGAGCTGAGCAAGTAGATGAAGAAGCTAAAAAAGACTCGAGCCTCAAAAGAGTCAGTGAAGTTATTGAGATGGGAGGTGGAAAATATTAAGTCAGCTGGTGACATACCATTGGAGCTATTATTAGAGGACCTAATTCTAGTAGCTCAGACAGAGCAGGTACCGGAGTAAGAGGCTGATGGAGAGCCTAGGAGAAGACGACTGATTCCTCAAGCTGATGACTTGGAGATTGAGCTGGAGGACCCTGAGGGTGCTGCCTCAGGCAAGCCACAGGATCTAGGGAGGTGACCCAGGGACCCAGCCACAGGACCCCATGAAGACAGAGGACCCATAGGGAGTTTTCTTTACTCTTTAAGCCCTCTTTGATCTTATTTTTGCTATTCACATTGAGGGTAATGCTACTTTTTATTTGGGGGATGGTCCTATTTTGATAATTGGATTGTAATTATGATACTGATTTTTCTCTATTGTTATTTTGCACTTTTGGTATGTATATAACTTTACCATTTATTTTTCACTTTCCGTTATTTTTCAATTTTGGTATGTATATATGTTACTTTTTCATGTATATATTCATTCCCTCTTGTGTATATTCGTCTCAATCCTTATTGTACATATTCAGTTTACTTTTCATATTTCACTTCATAACTTCTTTGGCAATTTTCCTTAATATCATAGCTTCTTATTTTATTTAGTAGTTTCTTTTTTAGTTTGTAGCTTCTTATTTTTACAAGTTTTCGTATTCAATAAGCCTTTGGTTTTCTTAATGCCACGGTTCTTTCTCGAAACCATTTGTGTTGCTCACATCTTAGCTAAGGTTGTTGTGGTCCCTGGACTCTGTCTCTTTAGCAATCCTATAGCTTGTGTGGTGAGGTATTGATTTGCAAGTCCAAGTCCCATGCCAATAAGTCTAGAACTTGCCCAGAATGTTTGTCTAGGCGGAATCCTAAGTGTAGCTCGACTTGAGAGGTGATTATAGGTTCTCCTTGATCCAAATTGATACTTGAAAACATCCATAGCGCACCAAAAATGATATCCTTATTCAAACCCGTTAAGCCATTGCCCTTGTTCTTTAAAATACCATGATACAAGCCTTTGTCCGTTCTAAAATGATCCTATCTTAGCACCCGATCTTTCCTTAGCACAAATTGGCAAAATTGTAAGTTTGGGGGAAGAGACTAGGAATGCAAAAGTGATAAAAGGTACAAAAAAAAGAAAAGGCAAGGCAAAAGAAAAAGAGAGAAAAGCCAGAAAGTCAAAAAGAAAATGAACAATGTAGAAAAACTTAAGGGATTCAATAAAAGCAAAGATGAAAGGCTTGGAATGATTAGAAAGGAGAAAATGATTGACACGATCAAGAAAGACAATGTGTCTCTCTAGTCCTCTAGGGAAGAAGTAAATGACTCAAAGAGTCAAGCAAATTTGAGCCGAAATGAAGAAAATGAAGTGCTTAAGGAAAGATGAAACCTTCATAGACCAATATATCCTACCTTGAACCAAAAGACTTCATTACATTCCCGCAAAAGCCCTATATGATCTTGAGTTGAGTGAGCTTACATTAGTGGTGACTTACATAAGGGGCAAACTTATGGTACATAGAGCCGGACTTATGACCTTTCTTTGAGATAGATGAGTGTGTTTTCCACAATCCTCGTTCTAAGTGCTACAATCTAAAATTGAGGTTTGCATATGGAGAGTCGAGGAGTATGAGTTTGGGTTCCACAATGACCAATGTAGTAGAAAGAGTTTTCTTGATGAGTTGAGTCATCTCTTGATACTTTTGTATCACACTAAAGCCATGGTGCTAAAAAGGTGGTGTATTGTTAATAATGCATTTGAGTTGAGGGTAATTGTTATTCCCAATTGATGTTTGATGATGTTACTTTAGGACAGCTGAAATTTTCCTTTCTTTTATCTTTAGGAGGTGGGAATTACTTTGTTTGCTTGAGGACAAGCAAAAGCTTAAGTTTGGGGGGAGTTGATAACTACGGATTCTAGCTTATTTTATGCTCTTTTTTGCTTAGTTTTTGGATTAAAAGTGTGTTCAAATATTTTCGAAAGCTAACTTATTGTGCTTTTTTGCAGTGTTTGGTCAAAAAGAGACAAGAAAGTCATAACCAACCTATAAAGGTGTAAAACCTGCACAAGTTCAAAGCTGAATCAAAGGCGCTAACAACGAAGAAATAGAAGCGGGCGCGGAGGGTCCACCACTGAGGCGGTCTTAACTAAGCGGTAGTAAGGATCAGAGAGTAATTATTTTAGCTTAAAAGTCACCGCTGCCCACAATGAAATTGCGCGACAGCGGTATCATCTGACACGGCCGCGGTCCAATCTCGCCCTCAGCAGAATTAAGAATCAGAGGATTATAGTTTGGAGCTCAAATCGAAAGGCGCGGTTCGCGAATATATTTCGCGGCCGCAGTTGAAGGAGCGTTGAGGCGGGTGATTTTGCGCTCCCAGCGGACTCAAGTTTAGATCTAGCTCAGAAGAGAAGAATCATGGTCTGCGCTTGCTTTTGCACGGACACAGAAGTCCTAGCATTGAGGCGGGCTATTTTCCACTGTCAGCGAAATCTCTATAGAGGCAATTTTGTCTGAAAAATTTAGGTGTGTTTAAATAGTTCTTTTTTAGATTTTTAAGGTATCTGTTATTTTGGGGAACACGTGAACAATCGCTTTTTGCTCTTTTGAGTAATTTTAGATCTTTGTTAACCATTAGTCTTACATTCTACTCTTGTAATTACTTCTTATGGGTTATATTTCATCCCATTAGCTAGGGTTGTAACCCAACCTAGTATGGGTATTTAATGGATCTTTAATTTTAGGGCTTAAATATTTATGGGTTAATAATATTTAGCTTGATTCATGCTTTAATTTTTGAATTGGTGGTTGCAAACACAAATCTGTGCCTTTTTGACTTAGGCTCTTCTTGAGAAAGAGAGATTAAGTCTAGGAAATTAAGGCTAACAAGGAATTGGGGTGTATTAAAGAGATTGATAGCCCCAATTAAAGGGTTAAACCTAGAGATAATAATACCTGACTTGAGCCAACTTTGCTTGCATTGTTTGAACACCCAATTTGGCATGAGAAAGCCAATTAGGGCAAAGTCACTCAAACTATCGATAGATATAGAGTGAGTAATTATGTGCAATGGTTATATCATTATCCCAATTATAATAGGGTTTTCCTAAGTTTTAGACCTCGTTAGATACTTACCTAGGTGTAAGTCATTTCCCTAGTTCCTTTCTATCAATTGAGAAAAACTTTACAAAAATATCATACTTAGCTTATTTTCACTCTTCATTAGTGTTAAAAGTAGAATAGTAACCAAAATAAAGCATTATTGGAAGTGCAATCAAGAACATCGCACTTAGCTAAATTAGATAAGAACCCAATTCCAAACCAATATTAGCTCTTTGTGGAAATCGATCCCGACCTCGGGTAAAAGCTACATAAATCACTCTTGCCATTCTATAGTGGTATAGGGTTGGAACATGTCACGACCCAGAATCCCTCTGAAGGAGTCGTGATGCCACCTAGTCTCTAAATTAGGTAAGCCTAACATTTACTAAAATAACATTAACATTTACTGACTTCAAATTAAATAACTCTCAATAAATCACAATTCCCAAAACCGGTGGTACAATTCATAAGACTTTCTAAGAGTAGTTATACAAAATAAATACAACATCGTTCCAGAACAAGAAGGAATCAATGTAACGTAAATACAAACGAAGGTGACTCCGAGGCTTGCGAACACATCAACAGGTTAACGTGAGTCTCCACCGCGATGACCCGCACAACTACTATCAATCAATATCAGGATCTATACATAAAAAAATATACAAAAGTATAGTATGGGCACACCACGACGGTGCCCAGTAAGTATCTAGACTAACCTCGGTGGGGTAGTGACGAGGAACAGTCAAAATACCTACTGGTTAAATGAAATGAATATGATATGATAATAAAATATCAAGGTAAAGATAATGAGGTAATATGAATAGTGGAGAGAAATCAAAAATACAAACAGTAGGAACAATAAAGGAGAACACGGGTAGTAACGAACGATAACCAATTAAAGCAAATAACCTATTAAATCAGCTAACCAAGTAAATCAACACTGACATAACAGGAACAGAGACAAGTAAGAATGTATTCAAATAAAGAAGGCAATGCCAACTCAACCAATCACATCATGTCTAATACACAATCCCGACTATCTCAAACCTCAGTTTCTCATATCATAATCTCAACTTTCGACCCTTCAACCCACATGGCACCTTGTGCCCTCGTATTTTCCATCTCACTTTTAATAAAAAAATCCACCTACTATACAATACATAATGCCCATACAAATGCACTCAAGATGTTCAAGAAGTCTCATTTATCTAATATAAGTGAATTACAATTTCTAAACTAATTAGGAAACCTGGCGAGAAAAGATGTGATTGTTTCTTTTGAAATCATTTGAGTAAAGAAAGAACCCCTTTCAATTAAAATATAATATCGAATGGATTATTACCTTTAACATGGGATCTAATAACTTAAAACTTAGTTGAAATTCCTTTTTAAGTAAAATACAATCTCAGACGGTTTAAGGGGATATAAGTGAGAAACTAATTAAATTAAAGATGTAACAATTATTGAAGTTTGAAGCATTGGAATATATATATATATATATATATATATATATATATTGAAAACACTGTAGGTTTCAACACAAAGGATCACAGAAATAAAGGAATTTAAACAGTTAAAACACTTGAATTGATAACAATATTTAAACACATCAACAGAAAGTGCACGGCATCACCCTTCGTGCTTTAACTCTCAATCCTCACCATGCCATCAATATTCACTTTTGTTCTTTCTTGTTGCGGCGTGAAACCCGATCCCAATCATATAATGATGTTGCGGTGTGCAACCCGATCCCAATCATATAATGATGTTGCGGCGTGCAACCCGATCCCAATCATATAATGATGTTACAGCATGCAACCCGACCCCACTTGTCCATCCTTATTACTCATTTTTGCGATGTACAACCTGATCCCATATAATATTGTTGCGGCATGCAACCCGATCCCAATATACAAATCAACACCAATCACAAAAGAATCCCGGCAAGGGAACAATAGTATAACAACAATATCCCAGCAAGGGAAACAATACCATAAGCAATAACATCCCGAAAAGGGAATCAACAAGTACATAATAAGGGTCACGAAAAAACCAAGAAGCACGATAACCTCAACAAAACAACAAGATATAATAAGCACGTGATGACTACACCGGTAACCACCACAATTGGACGTGTAACATATTTGCACGAAGTCATAGAGGAACTCACAATCAAGAAGGATCAAACTAAGGAATGCAATCACGTCAATTAAGGTAATTAAGGGTTAATGGAACACGTAAGAATTAGAGGAAAGCTAACAACATCATATGGAGCATATAGAGGCAATTTAAGCAATTATTAAACCCAATCATAATGGGATACTTTCCACATAATGAACACAAGGACCTAAGAACCCTAGAGTCAATTTCTCACAAATAAGCCCGAGCACATATTCGTCACCTCGCATGCACGGACTACAACTAGCATAGAAGACTCAAATCCTAAGGGGAAGTCCCCCACACAAGGTTAGACAAGATACTTACCTCAAAGACGACAAACCAATACTCTAAAATGCACTTCTCAGGTGAAAAGACCTCTGGACGGCTCAAATCTAACCAAATTAACTTCAAAGCACAAATAAAATACATAAGAAACTATTATGGATCATAAAGTCTCAGACTTTAACAAAATCCAAAAATTGGTCCAAAAGTCAACCCTCGGGAACGCACCTCGAAACCCGACAAATTTTATAAACTGAATACCCATTCCAATATGAGTTTAACCATATAAAATTTATCAAATTCCGATACCATTTGGTCCCTCAAATCATGATTTTTCTTTTTTGAAATTTCCTTCAAAAACCAACATTTCCCCCATCGCAAAACAAAAAGTAAATGATGAAAAAGAAGATAAAATCATGGACTATGTTAGATTCTAGATGAAAAGCACTTACCCAATTGATTTGTGCGAAAAATCCCTCAAAGAATTGCTCAAAACCGAGCTCCACAAGTCAAGATATGAATAAAATGGTCTAGCCCTTGATTTGGGAATATATTCTGCCTGCCCAGGGGTTGTTCTTCGCGTTCGTGACCCTTCTCTCGCGTTCGCGATGAGTAAATTCCTCGTCAGCGATTTCCAACTCATTCCAGACAGACTTTATATAATTGCCATAACTTTTGTCACACAACTCAAAATGACAAACGGTTTGATGTTCTGACAACTAGACACCAAGGGCTATAGTGTCGTAGGTTTCTCATTTCCTGAGTCATTATATATGCGAGAAATAAGCTTCTAAAGTCAACACTGTGCAGCATATATTTTCGAGCTCTCCCCGGACAGCCTCTAGTGTAACTACCTTAACTTTTTGTACACAATCTAAGTGCCAATTAATTTAGATTTTTGGTAACTAGACACAAAGGGCTACAACTTTCATTTTTGCATCGTTACCAAATTCATTATAGATTATGAGATATGAGCCTCTGAAGTCAGACCTGTGCAACCGAGATTTCCTTCTTTGCGAACGCGAGTGACTCTTCGCGAATGTGAATAACAGACTTCCAGAAGCCAAATTCGTCTTCGCGAACGTGAGAGGCTCCTCATGAACACGAATAACAACACCAGATATAAGATAGTCAGCATCTAAAGTAGCCCAAAATGATCCGAAACACACCCGAAATACATCCAAGTCTCCTGGGACCGCGTCTGAACACATAAAAAAGTCATATAACCTAACACGGACTTGCTAGAGATCTCAAATCATATCAAACAATGCCTAAATGACGAATAACACCATGAATCAAATTATGAACTTCCAAATCTTCCAACTTTGAAAATTTGTGCCGAAACCTATCAAATTAACCTGGAATGACACCAAATTTTATAAACAAGCCCAAATGACATAACGGAGCTGATCCAACTCTCGAAATCAGATTCCGACCCAGAATCACAAAAGTCAACTATGGGTCAAATTTCTTCACTTTCCAAACTTCAACTTTTCCAACTTTCGCCAAAATGCCTCAAATTACCCTACGGACCTCCAAATCCGAATCTAGACGCACGCCTAAGTCCAAAATCACCATACAAAGGTGTTTAGATCACCCAAAATCCATTCCGAGGCTATTTACTCAAAAGTCCAATTCCGGTCAAATTCTCACTGTTTAAACTTCCAAAACTAGTTTTCTTCTTCCAATTTGACTCTGAATCATCCGTTAACTGAATTCAACCATACACATGCATCGATACATATATTATAAAGCTGCTCGTGACCTCAAAATGCCAAATCGATCAAAATTGCTCAAAACGAACAGTCGGGTCATTACATCCTCTTCCACTTAAACATACATTCGTCCTCGAACGTGCCCAGAGTCATTTCAAAGCCCTCGAACCACTGCATGAGCTCACCATACATAAACCCAGGGTGATTCCCCATCACCCAACCTAAGCAGAACTGACAATGCAACTTACTGAAGGTCTCATCTCCATCTTAGCCCATAATCTTATAATAGAACCCAAACCTCATTATCTAAAATTTACCATAGGATCCGCATTCCATGTCATCACACTGCACGAACCTTAACAAGATTAATCGAGCTAATATTCCAATCCAGAATAGAATCACATGTTTCTCCACACAACTAAAATGCTCGAAGCAATAACCTTTGACCACCATATCCGCTCAATAAAATCCTAGATGTCGGCAATACACTTCACATTGAATATAACCTTGTTTCGGACCTCCACATCACTGTTCGTGATAAACAAACATGCAGGAACTCATAGCCGCCCATGAAGACAACAAGTCAAGAAGCCCTCTCGCCCGCCAAGGGCCATTACCCAAATCTTAGCAGAAACACCCTCATACTTCCAAACACCCCTCACCCCAAATACCATAGTACTAATCTCAGGTCTAAGAATCTCATCTTAGCCAATACAAGCAACCCAGCTAATAGCTCATCACGGAACCACACGGATTCTAACACTACACAATTCATACACCAAACTAGCAATTACTCAATTATGCAGCACAAATAGAGAAAAGCAAGGTATAAGAATCATCTAACGAGTCACACATGTAACAACAAAAGTGCAGTTTTTCATCAAATCGTCCTACAAAGGGAAAATACAATACCAAATAAACACGAGGAAATAGGTATCCCATATAACATTCACTGCGGCGTGCATACCGCTCCCAAATGCTCATCGAGCCAAAATGCTCTAGTTCGCTGAGTACATAAATATTGATATCAGGTACAACAGAGTACACAAATAAAAATGTCAGAAAATGAATGAAAGTGCTAAAACATGAAAGAAGCAAGCACAACTAAGGTGCCATGAGAAAATCAACATCACGGGGGCTATCTCGACCGCATCGCCATAAGGCCTACACAGAATTACAATATGCATGGGGAATAATCATACAACCTCACCGCCTAACACAGCATAAAAGAGTAGCACATATCATACGCTAGGGGCATAAATAATATACATTCTGCCTGATAACATAACCATAATGACGATCTCACAGGAGCACACAAACTAGACCTGATACAAGATACATATTCTTATTGAACTTTCAAATAGCCTCCAACCCAAATCCTGATTATTTCCAGATAGGTAAACATCCTTCCCAAATATCAACAACGGCCTATAAATCATGCATGATATTAATTACCTCATCCTCAATGTTCCTTCACAATCCACAAGTAGGAAATGATCCATATACGAGGGCATCTAGCCCCAAAACCTCAAGGATACCAAAATCTCCATACAGATACTCAATTACGCAAATCAAATGGTTGATATATCACTTACACCCTATCATTAAACTGAAGCACTCATATAGAGTTTCTCGCCGCATAACAAAACATGAACCTCAAAAGCCTCAAAACTCAGTAATCATCATGCTACTAGTCACGCTCCCGCAAACCAAAACTTAAGGTCCTTTCCAAAAATGCACAGTCTTCACATATAACAGTCAATAATGCCAACACCTTATTAATTTTTTATACCTATTTAGAAGAAATCCACAATGTGCAACAAATTCCTTATGCCCATAGCAGCAAGCAGAATCAAGTCGTTACCCAAACCATCGAGAATTCCTTGAGATCCACCCATACGTAACTAAGCTATTAGGACCGTATCTGCCCAAATCAACCGAGTCACACAAACCTTCCAATACCAGAGTGCTGCCACAAATGCTAGTAGAGAATTCCCATTCAAAAGGACCAATTACTTCCATTACTATGCTGACCCAACACTACTGAGCTAACACATTTCTTCAGATAGTCGATATGCAATAATGCCAATCAAATTCCAAATACAGAAGATCCTAACATGAACCACGTATCCAGAAGCTCATAAACCACCGTATTTCCTCTGAAGCACCCCGTTCTGTCGCAACCATGATACCCATGCTGAATAGACCTCCTATGAATCTGAAGTTGTTCCTCCGACTCCCCTTGATGCTAAAATGTAGATCCATTATTGACGTAGAAATACTATAAGCCCCAACATCATCTCGTGCAAGATCTCAGACCCTGGTCATACCCCAAGTTCGGGAACCTACCATTACCACATATACACATACCTCAGGCTAAAACTGATATAAATCGGGCTCTGCAATCTGAATGCCGCTATTGGACTCCTCCACTTGGAGCAAAGCCATAGAAAACAACGTCTGATGATCTGCGAAACTAACCTTCACGGCTCACACAACACAAATCATAAGGTACTCCAATACCACCAACTATTCCCAATCCACACCCACCTCGTGGCCTTGCCACAATCGCAATGACTAGTCAACCAATTAAACCTTTCCAAGCTCGCACTCATCAACCAGATGTCGGACACCGTTGTGCCTCCATACGAACAACTGAATAGTCTCTCACTACCTGTGTATCCTCAGTCTGGATAGCATATGGAGACAATGCCTGATCATCCTTGACTCCTTCTAGCCTGTCTGTAGCATTATGAACCACTGGCGCATACCGAATGCTGAGAGCGTAGTATTACACATGAGTGGATGTAAAGGGACATAAGTCATATACTTCGAGCTGAATCAATATCGCACGGCAAGGAAGGAAAGAAGTGGAATTTCCTAACAGTTATGTAGCCTCTCGAAGATAAGTACAGACGTCTCCATACCGATCCGCAAGACTCTACTAAACTTGCTTATGACTCGTAGCACCTATGAACCTAAAGCTCTGATACCAACTTGTCACGACCCAAAATCCCTCAGAAGGAGTCGTGATGGCATCTGGTCTCTAAACTACATAAGCCTAACATTTACTGAAATAACATTAACATTTACTGACTTCAAATCAAATAAATCACAATTCTCAAAACCGGTGATACAAGTCATAAGCCTTTCTAAGAGTAGTTATGAAAAATAAATACAACATTGTTCCAGAACGAGAAGGAATCAATGGAAGTAAATACAAACAAAGGTGACTCCGAGGCCTGCGAACGCAGTAACAGGTTACCGTCTCCACCGTGATAACCCGCGCAGCTACTATCGATCATTACCCAGATCTGTACACAAAAGAATGTACAAAAGTGTAGTATGAGTACACCACGGCGGTGCCCAGTAAGTATCTAGACTAACCTCGATGGGGTAGTGATGAGGAACAATCAAGACACCTGCTGGTCAAATGAAATGAACAGGATATGATAAAAAAATATCAAGATAAAGATAACGAGGTAATATCAACAGTGAAGAGAAATCAAAAATACAAATAGTAGGAATAATAAAGGGAGAACACGGGTAGTAATGAACGATAACCAAGTAAATCAGATAACCAATTAAATCAGCTAACCAAGTAAATCAACACTGACATAACAGGAACAGAGACAAGTAAGAATGTATTCAAATAAAGAACGCAATACCAACTCAACCAATCACATCATGTCTAATACATAATCCCGACTATCTCAATCCTCGGTTTCTCATATCATAATCTCAACTTCCGAGTCTACGGCCCACATGGCACCTTGTGCCCTCATATTTTCCATCTCACTTTATCAACAAAATCCACCTGCTTTACAATACATAATCTTCTTACAAATGCACTCAGGATGTTCAAGAAGTCTCATTTACCTAATATAAATAAATTACAATTTTTAAACTAATTAGGAAAGCTAGCAAGAATAGATGAGGTTATTTTTTTTAAAATTATTTGACTAAAGTAAGTACCAATTTCAATTAAAATACGATATCGAATGGATTATTACCTTTAACATGGGAGCTAATAACTTAAAACTTAGTAGAAATTCTCTTTTAAGTAAAATACAACCTCAGATGGTTTAAGAGGATATAATTGAGAAACTAATTGAATTAAAAATATAACAATTATTGAAGTTTGAAGTATTAGAATGTATATATATAAATACGGCGAAGTATTGAAAACACTGTAGGTTCCAACACAAAGGATCACGGCAATAAAGGAATTTAAACAGTTAAAACACTTGAATTGATAACAACAATTAAGCACAGCAACAGAAAGTGCACCGCATCACCCTTCGTGCTTTAACTCTCAATCCTCACCATTCCATCAATATTCATTTTTGTTCTTTCTTGTTGCGGCGTGCAACCCGATCCCAATTATATAATACTGTTGCGGCATTCAACCCGATCCCAATCATCTAATGATGTTGCGGCGTGCAACTCGACCCCACATGTCCACCCTTATTACATCTTGATATTATTTCAGCGTGCAATACGATCCCAATATACAAATCAACACCAATCACAAAAGATTGTCGGTAAGGGAACAATAGTATAACAACAATATCCCAGCAAGGGAAACAATACCATAAGCAATAACTTCCCGACAAAGGAATCAACAAGTACATAATAAGGGTCACAAAAAAACCAAGAAGCACGATAACCTCAACAAAACAACAAGACATAATAAGCACTTGATAACCACACTGGTAACCACTACAATTGAACGTGTAACATATTTGCACGAAGTCATAGAGGAACTCACAATCAAGAAAGATCAAAACAATAAGGAAGACAATCACTTCAATTAAGGCGATTAAGGGTCAATGCAAAACATAAGAATTAGAGGAAAGATAACAACATCATATGGAGCATACAGAGGCAATTTAAGAAATTATTAAACCCAGTCATAACGGGATACTTTCCACATAATGAACATAAAAACCTAAGAACCCTAGAGCAAATTTCCCACGAATAAGCTCGAGTACACACTCGTCACCTCGCATGCACGGACTACAACTAGCATAGAAAACTCAAATCCTAAGAGGAAGTCCCCCACACAAGGTTAGGCAAGATACTTATCTCAAAGACGACAAATTGATACTCTAAAATGCACTTCTCGGGTGAAAAGACCTCCGGACGACTCAAATCTAGCCAAATTAACTTCAAAGCACAAATAAAACAAGTAAGAAACTATTCCGCATCATAAAGTCTCAATCTTTAACAAAATCCAAAATCGGTCTAAAAGTTGACCCCCGGGCTCGTACCTCGGAACCTGACAATTTTACAAAAATCGAATACTCATTCCGATACGAGTTTAACCATACAAAATTTATCAAATTCCGATACCATTTGGTCCCTCAAATCATGATTTTTTATTTTTGAAATTTTCTTCAAAAACCAACATTTCTCCGAACCCAAAACACAAATTAAATGATGAAAAAGACTATAAAATTATGGAATATGTTAGATTCTAGATGAAAAACACTTACCCAATCGATTTGTGTGAAAAGCCTCAAAGAATCGCTCAAAACCGAGCTCCACAAGTCAAGATATGAATAAAATAGTCTAATCCTCGATTTGGGAATATATTCTGCCTGCCCAGGGGTTGTTCTTCGCGTTCGCGACCCTTCTCTTGCGTTTGCGATGAGTAAATTCCTCATCAGCAATTTCCAAACTCATTCCAGATAGCCTTTAGTATAATGGCCATAACTATTTGCACACAAGCCCAAATGACAAATGGTTTGATGTTCTGAAAACTAGACACCAAGGGCTATATTTGTATAGTTTAACTACCATCACTTTTTGTACACAAATCTAAATGCCAATTAATTTATATTTTTGAAAATTAGACACAAAGGGATACAACTTTTATTTCTGGATCATTTCCAAATTTCTTAGAGATTGTGAGATATGAGCCTCCAAAGTCAGACCCGTGCAACCGAGATTTCCTTCTTCGCAAACGCGAGTGACTCTTAGCGAACGCGAAGAAAAAACTTCCAGAAGCCAAATTCTTCTCCGCGAATGCGAAGAACAATACCATATATCAGATAATCAACATCCAAAGTAGCCCAAAATGATCCGAAACGCACCTGAGTACCCCGGGACCCCGTTTGAACACACAAACAAGTCATATAATCTAACACAGACTCGCTCAAGATCTGAAATCATATCAAACAATGCTGAAATGACGAATCATACCATGAATTAAACTATAAACTTCCAAATCTCCCAACTTCGAAAACTTGTGCCGAAACCTATCAAATCAACCCAGAATGACGCCAAATTTTGCAGACAAGTCCAAAATGACATATCGGAGCTTCTCTAACTCTCGGAATCACATTCCAACCACAATATCACAAAATTCAACTATGGGTCAAACTTCTCCACTTTCCAAATTTTCACTTTTCCAACTTTTGCCGAAACGCCTCAAATTACCATATAGACCTCCAACGGACGCACGCCTAAGTCTAAAATCACCATATGAAGGTGCTGAGATCACCCAAAACCCATTCTGGGGCCGTTTACTCAAAATTCCAATTTTGGTCAAATTCTCACCGTTTAAACTTCCAAAACTAGTTTCTTTCTTCCAATTTGACTCTGAATCATCGGTTAAATGAATTTAACCATGCACGCGAGTTGATACACATATTATGAAGCTGCTTATGACCTCAAACTACTGAACCGGATGAAATTTCTCAAAATAACCAGTCGAGTCATTATAGAACCGTTCATACCCCGAAGGTAGATGAAAAACTTTACTTATATTTTATAGTGTACGAGATAGCGCTAAGTGGGGTACTAATTCAAGAAGAGAAAGGTAGTAATTCTCTGTTTATCATGTAAGCCAAACTCTAGAAGATGCTGAAACTAGATACCCTCACTTAGAAAAATTAGCACTTGCACTAACAAGCGCATCTAGAAAGCTAAAGCCATATTTTCGTTGTCATCCCAGATACATATTAACCACTTACCCCCTTCAAAATATTTTGTATAAGCCTAAACTATCGAGCCGGTAGGCCAAATGGGTCGTCGAACTCAGCGGGTACGATATCGAATATCAATCCCGAACGAACATCAATCCCAAACGAACATCAAGTTTTAAATCCTAATTGACTTCGTGGTCGATTTTACGCCGACCCTCGTACCCAAAGTGGAGAAAAAATTCCTGCTAAGATCGGGTACATCATCGGGAGTATTGACCCTTTTCACATACGGTGCCTCGAATCTGAAAGGGTTCAGGCTTGGCATTGTTTTGAAGCTACCTACGGGTAGTATCATTAGAAAATCTATCAAAACTTCTAGTTTGACTAATAATGAGGTCGAGTATGAGGCCATAATTGTAGGTCTAGCTAAAAGTTTGGGGGTAGAAGTCATTGAAACCAAGTGCGATTTATTGTTGGTGGTAAACCAAGTAAACAAAAGCTTTGAAGTTCGAGAGGATAGGATGCAACAGTACTTGGCTAAGCTATAGGTAACTTTGCACCGCTTCAAGGAGTGGACTCTAGATCATGTTCCCCGAGAACAAAATAGTGAGGCTGATTCATTGCTGATTTGGGGTCATCGGTTGAAGAAGATGATTTCATCCCAGGGACTGTCGTCCAATTATCGAGGTTCGTGGTTGAAGAGGGTTATGCCGAGATAAATTCTACAAGTTTGACTTGGGATTGGAGGAATAAATATATCAATTATTTGAAAAATGGAAAACTCCCATCGGATCACAAAGAATCGAGGACTCTACGAACCAAGGCTTCTAGGTTCACATTAGATGAAGATGGAACATTGTACAGGAGGACGTTCGATGGACCATTAGCGGTATGTTTATGGTCGGGGACACCGATTATGTTCTACAAAAAATCCGCGAAGGTACTTGTGGGAATCACTCCGGCGCCAAGTCTTTGATTCACAAAATTATTAGAGCAGGGTATTACTAGGACATCATGGAAAAAGATACTAAGAAGTTTGTTAAAAATTGTGATAAGTGCCAACAGCTTGCACCGATGATCCACCATCCTGGAGAGTAACTCCGCTCAATCCTATCCCCGTGGCCTTTCATGAAATGGGAAATGGACATAGTCGGCCCTCTACCAATGAACCCAGGTAAAGCTAAATTCATTTTGTTTTTGACTGATTATTTTTCTAAATGGGTGAAAGCACAAGCCTTCGAGAAGGTCGGAGAAAAGAAATTTATTGACTTCATCTGGGACCACATCATATGTCAATTTGGGATGCCTGGCGAGATTATATGTGACAATGGAAAGCAATTCATCGGCAACAAGGTAACGGAGTTCCTCGAAACACATAAAATAAATAGGATCTTATCAACACCGTACTATCCAACCGAAAATGGACATGCCGAGACAACAAACAAAACTATCATCCAAATCCTAAAGAAAAGGTTGGACGATGAAAAAGGAAAATGGAGAGAAGTTCTACCCGAGGTCCTTTGGGCATATCGAACGACATCGAAGTCGAGCACATGGGACACCATGTTCTCTTTAGTATATGGCTTCGAGGCCTTAATCCCTTTCGAGGTCGGAGAACCCAGCGCCGAGTTTCGACATGCATCGGAGGAGTCAAGTCACGAGGCTATGAATACTAGCCTCAAGCTATTAGATGAAAAGCGAGAGGCAACACTTGTTCGGATGGCCGCACAGAAGCAAAGAATTGATAGATACTATAATAGAAGGACCAACCTTCGACATTTTGGAATCGGGAACTTAGTTCTATGAAAATTTACCCTCAATAATCGAGACCCGAATGAAGGGAGACTAGGCCCAAATCGGGAAGGACCATACCGAGTCATCAAAGTTATCGGTAAAGGATCTTACAAACTTAGCACGATTGAAGGTGAATAACTACCGAAAAATTGAAATGTATCACTACTCAAACGATATTATTGCTAAGGTATGACTTTCTCCTTTTGTCCATTTGCATTTGAAACTATTACATTGCAGTTGTTCGATCGAAGATATCGAAAGCACCTTTCTACACGAAGGCCTTAGGTTTTAAAGCATGCGTTGCACTCTTTTTCCCTTAGATCGGATTTTGTCCCAAATGGGTTTTACCGGCAAGGTTTTTAACGAGGCAACAACTATGTGCCACTTGAGGAGAACTCAACAGTATTCAAGGCTTCTTTTCAGTCAACCTCAAATATTAGGGGCATCACCCTTGGAGATGATATTTTCGAGGAAAATACTTCACTCCAAAGAGGGACTCGATAGGAGAACTTTGCAATGGGCCAAATGGTTAGATAAACCGTGTCCATATAGAATAGTGGCGCCTCGATGCCAAAGCATGTACACATTATTCGAAGAAGCGTTCTTTCTATATCAAAACACTTTATGTCTCAAAGAAGTCTACTATTATACAAGCTTCATACTTATAATTCTATGAGAAACGGCTCAAGGACCAGAACACAAATACACCCCGAATACTCGGGGGACTATCATCAATAGTCAACATATCCGAGTCATCGAAAACTCGAATTCCTAAGACCTCAAAGAGGCATCCCCTCGGTATAAAGGCCAAAGCCATCATACTTGGGGACTAACCTTTCGAACAAGTTCGAAAGGCTATCGGGAAACAAGTCCAAGAGACATACCTGAAGGCTACGACCATATTAAATGCTACAACCATATTAAAGACTACATTCATATTAAAAGGCTACGGCCAAAATAATGCAGCTCGAAAACGTCCGAATTCTGCCATAAATTAAAGGCCTTCAAACATTTTGAAAACCCGGTTAAATCAGGCCACCCTCGGCAAAAGGAAACGATAAAGGGCTTCAATAACATCAGCCATCAAATAATTTAAAGGCTTTGATAACATCAGCCTTCGAAAAAGCCTCAAGAGGTATTCGATTAATCGTTACACAAACAAATTACAAATAAGGTTTCAATCGGTCGAACCTTCGACCCAACGGGTACAAAAAACACATGCTAAGGCATAGAAAAATTTTCACTAAGTTTTTTAGCCGAAAAGAGGGAAAAATTATAGCCGCTTTAGAGGCCAAATTGGCCCAACTTAAAGAGCCTAAGGACTGACCTAAAAGAGCCTAAGGGTCGATATATAAGATCTTAAGGGCCAAAACATATAGAGTTCGAGACCTTTCTCTCACTCAACTCGGACTCAAGAGTCCCATCATCCCAAGGTCACATCAAATTAACCAGTGCATAGCTCGAGAATTAACAAAAACCTTAAGAGGTATTCTGTTATAAGTTCGAAGATCACCCATTGGTCATTAAAAAACCTAAGGGTTTGTTCTATTTATAATACGAGTCGATGTTCACTTAATCATTGAAGTTATTAAAATTTACCATCAAATAAAGACAATTAAAGCAGAATTCAATGCAAATCGGAGATGAGGCAATGTGCATCCTTTATAAAAGCATATTTACAATACCCACGAGGGGCTTTATACAAAAACAAAGAAACAAAGACGAAACCCTAAGGGCATAATCTACTTTGGAGGCCTCATCCTCAGGAGCTGCGTCCTTGGGAGCTGTATCTTTAAGAACCTCCTCCTCGGGGACTTCATCCTCATCTTCTCTGCTCTCGGAGCCACTGGCAAAATTCTCACCATCAGAGAGTAAAGCAATAGCCTCATCCTCCAAAGTTTTTTCTTTTTCAATGTCAGTTGAGAGGTCAAAGCCACGAGCATGAACCTCCTCGAGAGTTTCTCTCTGGGATTGTCGCCTGGCATAGCTGAGAGCACATGTTAACTTAAATTCAGTCGAAATGGATATCTCTTATGCCCGAGTGTTAGCGGCTTCAGCATCATCTCGATACGAGGACATAAATGCCTCCGCCTAAGATTTAGCCTTCGCAAGCTCAACGGCCGATTTAGCTTCGAGCTCGTATATTGTGCGGCTCCGGGCCAAACTTTCCTCCTTTGTATTTTGAAGCTGACGTTTAATTGAAGTGAGCTACTCCCGAAGTGTATCTTTTTCTAAGGCGAGAATGTCCATCTGTTGTTTCCACCCAAGGGTCTCGGCCTCTTTCATCTTGAGCTCTTCTCAGAGCTGCTCTACCAGCTCGGCCTTCTACTGGGCCTGCAAAAATTGAACTGTTAATCGGTAAATCGAATGAAGACATAACCGACCCCCCAAAGGGTATATTATCTTTTCATTAAGTTCAGTCAGTTCCTGATGAGCCTTCGCCAACTCAACTCAGAGATCTCTAACTTCTTCCTCTTTCTGTATATAGAGGCGTTTGAGGTCGTCCCTCTCTTCCATCAACTTCTTGAGTTCAGCTTCACATCGAGCTCGCTCGGCTCGAGATTTGAAAAATGCTTGCCAATGAAGCACCACAGCCTTCACGTAGAGAAAAAGAATCAGACTTAGGAAAACATGAGTAAAATTTGATCTCAATTATGAGGACAAGACCTTACTTGTTTAAAAAGCCTATGGGCCTCATCAAAGATAAACAAGGCATCAGGATCGGGACCATCTTTGACCCCTGCAAGGCACTCCCGAAAAATATCACTCCCTTCAGGGTCGTTCCCACATCAGGAATCCTCATGGCCTGGGCATCTCGAAACTGCCCTTCAGAGAATACGGGGCCCGGTGGCGAATCATCCACGTTAGTTATCCCAAGTGATTCACTTGGATACTAACCTCTCTTTGGAGGGTCTCGAAATTTGTCTCTTCATGCTCGCCCACCAAATGTCCCCCGGGACGAGACACACTTTTACCACCTTATGGCTCGAGGACTCTACTCGAGCTCCCCTCCAAAATTTCCTCAGTTTGAGATTGAACCGCGTCAGCCACCATCGGTTCAGCGTCCTTCGAAGCGTCAGTGCTTCCTCTTTTTCGAGCTACCAACAGGCAATTGTCATCTTCCCTCTATTAATCCTCATCCCGAAGGCGTTTGGTCGTTTTTAGAGATAAGGCTACGGTATCGGCCTTAGGCTTTCGAGCCTTGCATTTCTTTGGCTTCGGGGAATTTGCAGGTGAGCTCCTTTTCCTCTTCTTTTCCTTGGTAGGCTTTGGGATTTCTTCTTCACCGGGCGGGGGCGGCCGCATAGCAACGACGTCTTTGAGGCCTGCATAATGATAAAGTAAGTATTTCACTAAGAAACATAAATACGTGAACAAGAGAACTCACCATGGTTTTTAGCTTCCCATCGACCCTTGGCCAAGTCACGCCAACTGCGTTTCCCATAAGAAGAAGTGAAGACCAGTTACCGGACCTAGCCTGCAGGGCCCGAGACCGCACCAGAAAACCAAGCAACAATGGCATCATCAGAAAAGAATTAGATCGATAAAAAGTAGGGAAATAAGGGTATTAATCACCATAGATGAATTTGTACTTACGTTTCATGTTCCAGTCCTCGGGAAAGGGCATCCTCTTGGCAAGAATCAGATCAGAGGTCCTGACTTGGACAAACCGGCCCATCCATAATTTATCCTTGTCCTCATCGATGCTGTATAAAAGGGACTTTAAGGATCGGCACTGAAGCTTTATCAAACCCACTCGATAAAGGCGAGGGCTGTATAGCCTGATCAGGTGGTCGAGGGTAAAATGCATCCCCTCGACCAAGCCCGAGAAGTATCAGATTAGATTAACAATGCGCTAGAAAAAGGGGTAGATCTAGCCAAGCGTCACATGGTATTGTTGGCAAAAATAAAGAATTATTGGGTCTATGGAACCCATATTTGGATCTGTGGGGCCCAACGTAAAAGGGTAGGTATACACGCTTAAGTACCCTGCCTTATGGGTAGTGATATCCTCTTCAGGGGAAGGGATCACAACATCTTTGTTCTTCCAGTTGCAGTCCTTTTTCACCTACTCAAGTTCGCCTTCAGTTATTAAGCAGATGTATTGAGACATGGATTCACATCAACCTGGTGTCTATGAAGGTTTATCGATTTTAAAATCGGAAGTTAGTTCACATGGCTCGGGGATACACTCCTCGATATGAGGTGGCACCACCATTCTACCTCTGGCCGGCTGCGATGATGAAGCTTTTTTTTTTTTGGGAACAATTTTAGATGTTTTAGCCATTGTGGTAGAAAAATTCAAGAAAAGAGAATAAGATGATTTTGTAGTAAGAAAAAATTGGGAAAACGATGAATGCAGAGAAGGTGAATAAGCTAATGAGATCCTAAGGATGATTTGAGAAGTAAAGACTGCAAAAATTGTGGAATTGACCTATTCATATAGGTCACTTAAACAGTTTGGGGAAGCTAAATAGCTTACCAGCGGCCACCTCCACTTAATGACCTTGGTAACTACGCGGAAGCAACTTTTCAATCATTTCAGCTGCTGACATCACAAGATAGACATCATGATCGAGGCGACAGAGCATCGAAGATCAAATTGTTTCTTATCATCTCACTCTAAGAAATGCGGGGACTATCTGTATACGGTTAAAATCAGGTATGCCCGATTTTTCGGGATTGAAGGGCCGCCTTAAGCTCTAGTTCAGGTAAGGTCAAGTTTGAGCTAGATGGACCAAACTCGAGCTCGAAGATAGAGTGCAATGCTCGAGGATCAAAGTGCGCGATGAGTATCAAAGCCGAGTATGCTCAACCCCGAGATAATGCCGTTATGGATTTGTAATGGAATGAGAAAGATTCCTGCCACTTCCTCAAGATCATGGCGTAAATTCCGGAATAGATTTGTACAAATCCGTACTAGCGGCTAGACAACTTTCCCAATAAAATTCTTTACTGTAAATAAAAATATACCTTATTTAGGTTTTTTCCTGTTATATAAAGAGGATCCTAATCATTTGTAAACATCATCTAATAATTGGAAAATAATATACTCACTTACTTTTACGCTCATTGTTCATTAGAATTATCCTTTAGCTTTATTATTCTTGCTTTATTGTTCTTGATCTATCTCTAGGTCATTTTGGCTCGAGGTCGAGACTGGTCTACATTCTGGTTTGATTTTACTTGTTCCTTTCATTTATACTTCAAATTTCTTGGTTATTAATTAGTATTGAACCAAATCACGTATCTTTAAAACTATAAATCAAATTTAATTGTTACTCGTATTTTTGAGGTAAACAGACATCTGACTATGAAAGAGTGAATGTTATCCAGCCTAAAGCTCGGGAAGTTCTAAAGGCAAGTTTAAGTCGCAAATATTGAGTTATGAGTCATGAAATGAAGATCTTTGTATGTAAGCGCTTTATCCTCCTTAGTAAATTTATTTAACGCTAATCAAATTATGTAACTGAACGAGTTCGAATATGGAATGATTAAAAAAACAGAAAAAGAGATCGTGTCTTGGACAAATTACACGTGGATGAATCTTTTTTTGACGGGTAAGATTCGAGTTATGTGAAAATAAATATATTGTTAATTTTTAAAATGAAACGTGAAGGTGTTTAAAAATAAAAATTCCTGGCATATTTTGGTATGATTTATAGCTTTTAGTAATGATGTTGCCCTGTAAAGGCCGATGAAGTTGAGAGTTATCAGTTCGTTCAGATTCAATGTCACGACTCTAAACCCAAATCCGATCGTGATGGCCTGAAATTTTACACATACATTCCAAATGACATAATAAAACTATTGCAACTTTCGAAATTCTATTCCGACCCTATATCAAAATCTCACCTATCAATCGAAAATCGCCAAAATGCTAACTTCGTCAATTCAAGCCTAAATCTACTGCTAACCTCCGAAACTCATTCCGATCACGCTCCTAAGTTCCAAATCATCTTTAAAAGCTAACCGAACCATCGGAACTCACATCCGAGTCCTCTAATACATAAGTCAACATCCGGTTGACTTTTCCAACTTAAGCTTCCTCAAAAGAGACTAAGTGTCTCAAACCTTACCCAAATCATTTCGGATTTGATCCGACTTACCCAATACCATATAACACGGATAAACAAAGCATAAAGAAGCAGAAATAGAGAAAATGAAGCGGTAACTCATGAGACGACTGGCCGGGTCGTCACATCCTCCCCAACTTAAATAAACTTTCGTCCTCAAACGAGTCAAGAAACATACCTGAAGCCTCAAACAGGTGAGGATATCTGCTCCGCATCTTCCGCTCGGTCTCCCAGGTAGCCTCCTCCACGGGCTGACCTCTCCACTGCACTTTCATTGAAGTTATATCCTTTGACCTCAACTTTCGAACCTGACGCTCCAAAATAGTCGTTGGCTCCATATCATAAGTCAAATCACTATCCAATTGAACCGTGCTGAAATTCAGAATATGAGACGGATCCCCGATATACTTCCGGAGCATAGAAACATGGAATACTGGATGCACACTCGACAAGCTATGTGGCAAAGCAAGCTCATAAGCCACCTTCCCAATCCTCCTAAGCACCTCAAAAGGCCCAATGAACTGAGGACTCAATTTACCTTTCTTTCCAAATCTCATAACACCCTTCACGGGTGAAACCTTCAACAAAACCTTCTCACCAACCATGTAGGACACATCCCGAACCTTCCTGCCAGCAAAACTCTTTTGTCTCGACTACTCTGTACGAAGCCTCTCCTGAATCACCTTCACCTTGTCTAAAGCATCTTGCACAAAGTCTGTCCCCAATAGCCTAGCCTCACCGAGCTCGAACCAACCAACTGGAGATATACACCGCCTCCCATACAAATCCTCATATGGAGCCATCTAGATACTTGACAGATAACTGTTGTTGTAAGCGAATTCCGCAAGCGGTAGAAACCGATCCCATGACCCTCCGAAGTCAATGATACAAGCATGCAACATATCCTCCAATATCTGAATCGTGCGCTCGGACTGCTCGTCCGTCTAAGGATGAAAAGTTGTGCTCAACTCAACCTGAGTACCCAACTCTCGCTGCACGGACCTCCAAAACTGCAAAGTAAACTAAGTGCCCCTATCAGAAATGATGGAAACTGGGACACCATGCAACTCTCTCATGAGTTACCGCTCCGTTTTCCCCATTTCTGTCTCTTTATGCTTTATTTATCCGTGTTATGTGGTATCAGATTGGTCGGATCGAATCCGGAATAATTTTGGTAAGGTTTGAGATATTTAGTCTCTTTTGAGGAAGCTTAAGTTGGAAAAGTCAACCGGATGTTGACTTATGTGTTAAAGGGCTCGGATGTGAGTTCCGATGGTTCGGTTAGCTTTGGGAGATGATTTGGAACTTAGGAGCGTGATCGGAATGAGTTTCGCAGGTTCGGAGTATATTTAAACTTGAATTGGCGAAGTTGACATTTTGGCGATTTTCGGTTGGTAGGTGAGATTTTGATATAGGGGTCGGAATGGAATTCCAAGAGTTGCAGTAGCTTCGTTATGTCATTTGGGATGTGTGTGTAAAACTTTAGGCCATCACGACCGGGTTTGAGTTTAGGGTCGTGACACTCAATAATTTTAATTCGAACTTTTATGTGTTTAAAGTATTATTGAATAAGTACAAATAATAAAATTTGAACCAGTAAATCAAATGGGTTCAGAATTAGAATCAATTAATCAAATGAGTTCTGAATCGGTCTCTGATTATCATATTTTAGTGGAAAACTACTCAACACTTAAATTACTTGGTATGTACATATCTTTGACTAGATTTGAATCTTAAATCGTAGAGACCATTACTTTTTTTTTTTAATAACCGTGATTTTCGGGCATCGCTTTGCGAACCCGATTAGCTGTATCCTCCGGGTCTCACTATTTCAATGCGGGTGCACGGTTAGTTCCACGGGGCCCTAGAGACACAGCCGGTTTGTAATGCCTCCAGTGGTCCTGCGAGGGCTCGAACTTAGAACCCATTACTCAAATGTCCATTCAACTATGTCAAATTATCTCCTAAAGTCACTTTTCTTTCATTTGTAACAACAAAGCCACTGAACTATGTTTATTGCACTCAGAAGGTCACTCAACTAGATTTTCCAAATTTTGGATTGCCAAATACCTATTTTACCCTCTAAATTATAAATATTTATCTTCTTTTTATTTTTTTAAACTTTTTATATTATGATTTTTTTCTTTTTTAATTTATATTACGGAATTACCCACAGAATAAATAAATGTTATTTATAAATTAATAAAATAAAAAGTATTTAAGCATCTATAATGCTTGAATAATAAAATAATGAGCATAGTAAAAATAATTTACTAGATTAATTTATTCGTAATAATAGTTTTAGTATTAACAACAAAAATTTAAAAATTTATTTGTACAATTCAGAATGAAAGAAATAAAGGTCGTAAAATATATATTCCATGCACGTAATATAAGAATAATTATTTAAATAAAGGTATTTTTATAATATACATTATATATTCTTAAAAATTATGCTCAATTATATTATTATGTTTCTACCAACTTTCCGACGATACAAAGCTATGTCACCGAAAAGCAGTGAGACTATCTGTATAGGGTAAAATATGCTATGTTAAGTTGTGCATGAAATATATATAATATAATTGAGTATAATTTTCAAGAATATATAATTTCTATTATAAAAATACCTTTATTTAATAATTATTCTTATATTACGTGCATGCCATATATATTTTGCACCTTTATTTTCTTTCATTCTGAATTGTGTAAATAAATTTTTGAGTTTTTGTTGTTGATACAAAGATTATTATTACGAACAAATTATTCAAATTAATTTTTTTACTGTGCTCGTTATTTTTTTATTCTAGAATTATAAATGCTTAAATATTTTTTATTTTTTTAATTTATAAATAATATTTATTTATTTCATAGGTAAGTTTATAATATAAATTAAAAAAAGAAAAATCATAATATTAAAAAGTTTAAAAGTATAAAAAGAAGATAAATATTTATAATTTAGAGTGTAAAATAGGTATTTTACAATCTAAAATTTGAAAAATCAAGTTGAGTAACTTTTTGAGTGCAATAGAAATAGTTCAGTAACTTTATTGTTACAAACGAAAGAAAAGTAACTTTAGGAGATAATTTGAGATAGTTGAATGACCATTTGAGTAATTGACTCTAAATATTAGTATGACTTTCATATATTATATATAAATACAAAAATAATTTAAATAATGGGTACTTTTATGCGAAATTTAAACTTTTACGAATAGATATCGCAAAAAATTACAAAATATAAAATACCAAACGACAAAAAAAGAGGTTAAAAGTGAGTTTAAGAGGAGAAAAAAGTACTCTAAACTTTTTGCTCATGTCAGTGTCTCGTCTCATTATTGACCCAAGAAATTTATCAGATTCACATGACTTAATCAAACAAATAGGCAATAATGCCAAATCGAATTATGACAAAGAAAGTGAAAGAGAATATAAATAATTGCTCATAATAAGTAAAACTAGTTAGGGTTGGTTTGGTTGGAATACAATTTATACCGGTATAAGTTATGCCGGTATAAGTTATATTGAGATAAGTTATACTAGAATTAGTTATGCTGAGATTGTTATTTATTCATTATTTGGTATGTATTAAGTACGAGGAACTAGGGGAAAAAGGAGGGGAGAATAAGTTATTTAGGCTGGCCAAGCTGAGAGAGAGGAAAGCTCGGGATTTAGACCGAGTGAGATGCATCAAGGACGACGATGGTAGAGTATTGATGGAAGATTTCTAGATTAAGAGGAGATGACAAACTTACTTTCAAAAACTTCTTAATGAAGTAGGGGATCGGGATATTATGCTCGGTGAATTGGAGCATTCCGAGAGTCACAGTGACTCTGGGTACTGCAGGCACATCAAGGTTGAGGAGATCGTGGGAGCTATGAGTAAGATGAGTAGGTGCAAAGCGATCGGGCCTGACGAGATTCCGGTAGAATTTTGGAAGTGTGTGGGGAAAACAGGTTTGGAGTGGTTGACTAGGCTGTTGAATGTTATTTTTAAGGCGAAGAGGATGCCGGATGAATGGAGGTGGAGTACGGTGGTCTCACTGTATAAGAACAAATGTGATATCCAGAGTTGTAACAATTACAGGGGTATCAAATTACTGAGTCATACTATGAAAGTATGGAAGAAGGTGGTTGAAGCAAGGTTGAGGATGACGGTGTCCGTTTCCGACAACCAATTTAGTTTCATGTCGGGTCGTTCTACTACAGAAGCTATACACCTTGTTAGAAGGTTGGTTGAACAGTAAAAGCATGAAGGGTGATATCGTGCACTTGTCTTTGATTTCCTAATTTTTATTGATAACCGTGTTACGATTTCTATACACTAAATTGTTGGCTTCCTGTTGATACTTGTTGTACCCTGTAGCACGATTTCCCCTTCCTATTTTCAATTAAACTGTGGTGATCCTCATATTTATTTGTTGCTCTTCTGTTACTCTTCGGTGTTTCCCCGCAACATGTTTTCCCCCTCCCATACTTGACTGTATATGACTGTTTCTTTCTGTACTTCTTTTCTGTTGTATATAGTTAAATTTTACAGGTTTATTTGGTAGACTGGTCCTAGCCTCGTTATTACTTCGCCGAGGTTAGGTTAGGCACTTACCAGCACATGGAGTTGGTTGTGCTGATACTACACTCTGCACTCTTTTATGTAGACCCTAGTGTTGTAGACTTCGGACCGCAGTGGGATTGTTGATTCTTGTTCATCAGGCGACCCGAGGTAGCCCTGCAGGCGTCTGTAGGCCTTGGCGTCTTCTTCTATCTACTTTTCTTTTTCTTACATGTATTTCTAGAGACAGTCTTGTATTTAATTCTTCCAGATCTTTATTTGTAGTATTCTTAGACCGTCTGTGAAACTGTGACACCAGTTCTGGGTAGTCGAAATTCAAACTGTTGTATTTGATATTCATGTTCAGATGGCTTGTTATTTTTATTCTGCTTATATTAAATTCCGTTGTTTAAATGTTATTACTTCGAACTTGTTAATGAATATTAAATGTGTAAAAAGGTAAATTGTGCTATTAATTGGCTTGCCTAGCTCGTATTAGTAGGCGCCATCATGACTCCCGAGGGTGGAAAATTCGGGTCGTGACAAGTTAGTATCTGAGCTCTAGGTTACATGGGTCTCACAATTCATAGACAAGTTTAGTAAAGTCTGAGGGATCGGTACAGAGACGTTTGTATTTATCCCCCCGAGACTACAGAGTTAGGAAAAGTTTTACATTCATTCTGTCCTGTCGTGCGATTTTGTTCTCTCAATGCTAAATTGAAACTTCTACTCTTGTCCTTTCGCGAATAGAGAGGGCATGTACCTCTTCTTCAGCCGAGCAGTAGCACATACCAGTGATAGATCAGCTACGTCTTCGGAGGCTTTGTGGAGGTTGGATAAGTTTCACCAAGCTCTTCACTACTACTTTTACCAGTGCATCTACTGAGGATCCCTAGGATTGTCTAGGCAGTTGTCACGAGGTTCTCAGGAACATAGGGATAGTTGAGACCATTGGGGTCGATTTTGCCACTTTTTGCTTGTCTGGATCTGCCAAGACTTGGTGGAGAGATTATTGCTTGGCTAGACTAGCTGAATCGCCAGCTTCGACTTGGGAGTAGTTCACGCAGCTATTTCTGGAGAAGTTTCTCCACATCACTTAGAGAGAGATATTAGAAGGGGAGGTAGAAGTATTAGAGGTAGAGGTAGAGATGCTAGAGGTGGAGGTAAAGGTATTAGAGGTGAAGGTGCAGGTATTGTTCTGGTTTGTGGTAGAGAAGCTTCAGTTTTATTTTGCGCCGTATTTGGTCATGCCTTGTAATTCTTTGAGTGCCCCTGTTTATGTGTCTACACCGACGAGTGATTCTATTATGGTGGATCGCGTCCATTATTCATGTATAGTGGTTATTGTATGTCGTGAGACTCTTGTAGATTTTCTTCTTCTGGACATGGTTGGTTTTGATGTTATATTGGGGATGGACTAGTTATCACCTTACCATGCTATCTTGGATAGTCATGCCAAGACTGTGACCTTAGCTTTATCGGGTTTGCCTCGTTTAGAATAGAGAGGGACTCCTGGTCATTCTACCCGTAGTGTTATCTAGTACGTGAAGGATCGTCGTATGGTCTAGAAGGGGTGTTTGGCCTAGTTAGCATATGTTCGTGATTCGAGCGCTGAGGTTCCTTCTATTGTTTCTGTGCCCATTGTTCATGAGTTTTCTGATATTTTCCCTTCAGACTTGTCGGGTATGCCACCCAAAAGGGATATTGACTTTTGCATTGATTTGGCTTCGGGCACTCAACCCATTTCCATCCCACTGTATCGTATGGCCCCGCCTTAGTTGAAAGAATTAAAGGAATAGTTGCAAGACTTGTTTTAGAAGGGTTTCATTAGAATAGAGTTTCGCCTTGGGGTGCGTTAGTGTTGTTTGTTAAGAAAAAGGATGGTTCGATGAGGATGTGTATTGATTACCGGCAGTTGAACAATGTTACAATCAAGAATAAGAATCCATTGCCGGGGATTGATGATTTATTTAATCAGCTTCTGGGTGCCAAGTTATTTTCGAAGATTGACTTGAGATCCGGCTACCATTTGTTGAGGATTTGGGCACTCGATGTCCCTAAGACAGCTTTCCGCACATGGTACGGGCATTATGAGTTCTTGGTTATGTCATTCGGGTTGACAAATGCCTTAGCAGCTTTTATGGATTTGATGAACCGTGTGTCAAGTCCTTATTTTGATTCGTTCATGATAGTCTTCATTGATGATATTTTGATATATTTCCATAGCCAGGAGGAGAACGAGCAGCATCTCATAGTGTTTCTTCAGACTCTGAGAGATAGTAAGTTATATGCTAAGTTCTCAAAGTGTGAGTTCTGGATGAGTTCAGTTGCATTCCTGGGTCATGTTGTATCAGCAGAGGGTATTCAGGTTGACAGAAAAAGATTGAGGCAGTCAAGAACTGAACTAGACCAGCATCAGCTACAGAGATTCGGAGTTTCTTGGGATTGGCAAGCTACTATTATTGGTTCGTGGATGGGTTTTCATCTATCGCAGCCCCAATGACCAGGTTGACCTAGAAGGGTGCCCAATTTAGATGGTCAGACGAGTGTGAGGCGAGCTTTCAGAAGCTCAAGACAGCTCTAACTACGGCACATGTGTTGGTTTTGCCCACAGGTTCAAGGCCTTATACAGTTTATTGTGATGCTTCTCGTATTAGTCTTGGTGCAGTGTTGATGCAGGATGGCAGGGTCATTGCCTATGCTTCGCGGCAGTTAAAGATTCATGAGAAGAACTAACCGGTTCATGATTTGGAGTTGGCAGCCATAGTTCACGCATTGAAGATTTGGAGGCATTATCTGTATGGCGTGGCATGTGAGATGTTCACGGATCACAAAAGTCTTCAGTATTTGTTCAAGCAAAAGGAGTTCAATTGGAGGAAGAAGAGGTGGTTGGGGTTGTTGAAAGATTATGATATCACCATTTTATATCATCCGGGAAAGGCCAATGTGGTGGCTGATGCTTTGTGTATGAAGTCAGCCAGTATGGGCAGTCTTGCTTATATTCCGGTCGGTGAGAGACCGCTTGCTTTGGATGTTCAGGATTTAGCCAATCAGTTCGTGAGACTGGATATTTCTGAGCCCAGTCGTGTGTTAGCTTGCACGGTCGCTCGTTCTTCATTATTGGAGCGTATCCGTGATCGGCAGTATGATGATCCCCATTTATGTGTCTTTAAAGACATGGTACAGCGGGGAGGCGCCAGGCAGGTTACCTTAATGATAATGGAGTTTTGAGATTGCAGGGTCGAGTATGTGTGCCTAATGTGGATGGACTCCGAGAGTTTATTGTGGAGGAGGCCCATGGCTCCCAATACTCTATCCATCCGGGCGCCGCGAAGATGTATCAGGATTTGCGGCAGCATTATTGGTGGAGTAGAATGAAGAAGGATATTGTTGCATATGTGGCTCGGTGTTTGAATTGTCAGCAGGTTAAGTATGAGCATCAGAGGCCTGGTGGTTTATTTTAGAGGATTGAGCTTCCCGAGTGGAACTGGGAGCGGATCACTATGGACTTTGTTACTAGACTCCCGCAGACTCGGAAGAAGTTCGACGTAGTATGTGTCATTGTTGATAGGTTGACCAAGTAAGCACATTTCATTCCTTTGGCAGTCTCCTATTCTTCTAAGAGGTTGGCTGAGATCTATATTCGGGAGATTGTTCGCCTTCATGGTGTGCCCGTATCTATCATTTCGGACAGGGGTACGCAATTTACCTCGCATTTTTGGAGAGCAGTTCAGCGAGAGTTGGGCACACAGGTTGAGTTGAGTACAGCATTTCATCCTCAGACGGACGGGCAGTCCGAGCGGACCATTCAGATTTTGGAGGATAAGCTTCGAGCCTGTGTCATTGACTTTGGAGGCTCGTGGGATCTGTTTTTTCCTTTAGCAAAGTTTGCCTACGATAATAGCTACCAGTCAAGTATTCAGATGGCTCCTTATGAGGCTTTATATGGTAGGCAGTGTCGGTCTCCGGTTGGATGGTTTGAGCTGGGAGAGGCTCGGTTGTTGGGTACGAATTTGGTTCAGGAGGCCTTGGATAAGGTCAAGATTATTCAGGATAGGCTTCGTATAGCTCAGTCCAGGCAAAAGAGTTATGCAGACCGCAAGGTTCGAGATGTGGCTTTTATGGTCGGTGAGTGGGTATTGCTCCGAGTATCGCCTATGAAGGGCGAGATGAGATTTGGGAAGAAGGGCAAGCTTAGCCTTAGGTTCATTGGTCCATTTGAGATTCTTGATCGAGTGGGAGAGGTGGCTTATAGACTTGCATAGCGATCGAGCTTATCAGTCGTGCATCCACTATTTCATGTGTCCATGCTTCGGAAGTATCACGCCTATCCATCCCACATGTTAGATTACAGCACTGTCCAATTGGACAAGGATTTGTCTTATGAGGAAGAGCCGGTGGCCATTCTAGACCGGCGGGTTCATCAGTTGAGGTCGAAGAGTTTTCCTTCTATTCGTGTTCAGTGGAGAGGTCAGCCTCCTGAGGCATCGACCTGGGAGTCCGAGTTTGATATGCGGAGCCGTTATCCTCATCTCTTCCCCGACTAAGGTACTTCTTTCGTCTGTCCGTTCGAGGACGAACGGTTGTTTTAGAGGTGGAGAATGAAAGGTCATCACTTGCTTTAAAATAAAATCTATGTTTTGATGCCTTGAAAACCTCGTTTAGATTAACTTCGATTTACGTGCGCAGTCCGGGCGCATAGCCAGAAAGCTTAAATATGAAAATCTGTGAAAATGGTAAAATTTGGCTATAAAATGAGTTAATTTGACTTCGGTCAAAGTTTTTATTATACGGACCCGGACCATGATTTCATGGTCCTAGAGGGTTCGTAGTAAAATATGGGATTTGGGCGTATGCCCGGAATCAAATTTCGAGGTCTCGAGCCCGAGAAATGAATTTTTAAAGGAAATTATTTTCTGAAATTGTTTAAGAAAATTTGAAAAGAAATTTAATTAGAACATGATGGTATCCGGCCCGTATTATGGTTCCAGCTCCCGGTACAGGTCTTATATATGATTTAAGACGTTCCTGTGAAATATGGTGAAAAACGAAATCCATTTAAATTGATTCAGACCTTAAATGCAAATTTGCTGTTTAAAGAAGTTTTGAGAAGTTTCATTGATCTTGAGGTTTAATTCGATGTTCATGATGATATTTTGGTGATTTAAGTATACGAATAAGTCCGTAGGATATTTTTGAGGTTGTGTGTATATTTGGTTTGGAGCCCCGAGGGCTCGGGTGAGTTATGGATAGGCCACGGGGTGAAATTTTGGACTTAGGAAATTGCAGGCCTGTAGGCTTCGCATTTCCCAAACTTTCTTCGCAATTCCAAGGTTCGCATTTCCCAAACTTTTTTTGCAATTCCCAGGTTCGCATTTCTCAATTTTTTTTCGCAATACCCAGGATTCGCATTTCCAAAACTTTCTTCGCAATTCCAAGGTTCGCATTTCCCAATCTTTTTTCGCAATTCCCAGGTTCGCATTTCCCAATTTTTTTTCACAATTCCCAAACTTTTTTTGCAATTCCCAGGTTCACAATTCCCAAACTTTTTTCGCAATTCCCACATCCGAGAGTTGCAATTTTATACTTAGCCGATTTTAAACCCCATTTTTCATATTCTCTAAAAAACAAACACACTTAGGCGATTTTTCAAGAATTCCTTCTTCTCCAAATCAATTGTAAGCCATTTTTAACTAACTTTGTTCAATTCTTAGCATCTTTTAACATAATTCCAACTTAAAATAAAGAATTTTCAAGGGGGAAAATGGGTGTTTTTGGTAGAACCTAGGTTTTTCAAAAATTGGTGATTTGGACCTCGCTTTGAGGTCCGATTTCAAAACAAATCATATATTTGAGTTTGTGGGGGAATGGGTAATCGGGTTTTGGTTCGAACCTCAGGTTTTGACCATGTGGGCCCGGGGGCAATTTTTGACCTTTTGGGTAAAACTTTGGAAAATTTATTTTCGTGCATTCAAATTGATTCATTTAGCGTTTACTGATGTAATTAAGTAACTTGTGACTAGATACGAGTGAATTGGTAGTGGAATCAAGGGGTAAATCTATAATTGAATCGTGAAATATGTTCGAGGCATCAAGGTAAGTGTTTGGTCTAACCTTAGTTTGAGGGATTAGGAGTTGAGTCTCATTTGCTATGTGATAATTATTGAGTACAACGTATAGGCATGGTGCGAGTATCTATAAGTTGGTGTCTAGCATGCCCGTGAGTCTTTATATTGTGATTATCATGACTTCGTTGTATCTTTCATGCCTCTGTGATGGTTTCTAATTGTTGTATAAAGTTTGTGGAAAGAATTGTGACCTATGAACATTGAGGAGCGTTGGCTCAAGTTGTATAACGAATTGTGAAAGTATAAGTGACAACTGAACTTTTAGAGCATTGGCTCGAGTTGTGAAGGTAAATGAGATAATTGAACCTCTAGAGCATTGGCTCGAGTTATGATTGAATTGTGAAGTAAAAGTGAGAAAGAGAAGAGATCATTATGTTGTCACCCTTGCCGGGCTATTATTGGTTTATTTGTTATCTCCCTTGTCGGGATGTGGATGTTATTGATGTTGTTCCCTTGCCGGGATTTAATTGTTGACTTGTTGCTCCCTTGCCAGGATTCTTATTGCAAATTTCCTTTATTTCCTTGCCCTCTTATTTGTGATTGTTGTTTGGGTGACGAAGAGCGTAAAGCACGAAGGGTGATGTCGTGCATTATTTGTTTTGTGAGGAAAGAGTGTAAAGCACGAAGGGTGATACCGTGCCACACGATGTACCATTCCGTACCTATTATATTAATTTTATGGTGAGGAAAGAGTGTAAAGTGCGAAGGGTGATGCTCTCCCGCAAGAACCATTCCATGCCTATTATATTGATTCTTATGGTGAGGACGAGAGTAAAAGCACGAAGGTTGATGCCGTGCACTTGTCCTTGATTCCCCCCCCCCCTCCCATGCTGATAATTGAGTTATGTTGTCCTTTAGGTTTATTTACTAATTTTCTGTTGTTACTTAACATTATTTCGAGGTTATAGATTCCTTACCCTATTTGCCTTGTGATTGTTGTTTGGGTGAGGAAGAGCATAAATCACGAAGGGTGATGTCGTGTATTGTTTTGGTGAGAGAGTGTTAAAGCACAAAAGATGATGTCGTGTATTGTTTTGGTGAGAGAGAGTAAAAGCACGAAGGATGATGTCGTGCACTTGTCTTTGATTTCCTAATTTTTATTGATAATTGTGTTACGGTTTCTATACACTAAATTGTTGGCTTCCTGTTGATACTTGTTGTACCCCGTAGCACGATTTCCCCTTCCTTTTTTCAATTAAACTGTGGTGATCCTCATATTTATTTGTTGCTCTTTTGTTACTCTTCGGTGTTTTCCCGCAACATGTTTTCCCCCCTCCCATACTTGACTGTATATGATTGTTTCTTTTTGTACTTCTTTTCTGCTGTATATAGTTAAATTGCACAGGTTTATTTGTTAGTCTGGTCCTAGCCTCGTCAGTTGTGCTGATATTACACTCTGCACTCTTTTGTGTAGACCCCAGTGTTGTAGACTTCGGACCGTAGTGGGATTGCAGATTCTTGTTCATCAGGCGACCCGAGGTAGTTCTGCAGGTGTCCATAGGCCTTGCCGTCTCCTTCTATTTACTTTCCTGTTTCTTACATGTATTTCTAGAGACAGTGTTGTATTTAATTCTTTCATACCTTTATTTGTAGTATTCTTAGACCGTCTGTGAAACTGTGACACCAGTTCTGGATAGTCAAAATTCAAACTGTTGTATTAGATATTCATGTTCAGATGGTTTGTTATTTTTCTTCCGCTTATATTAAATTCCGCTGTTTAAATGTTATTACTTCAAAATTGTTAATAAATATAAAATGGATAAAAAGTAAATTTAGATATTAATTGGCTTGCATAGCTCGTATTAGTAGGCTCCATCACGACTCCCGAGGGTGAAAAATTCGGGTCGAGACAAGTTGGTATCGGAGCTCTAGGTTACATGGGTCTCATAGTTCACAAACAAGCTATATTGAGTTTGAGGGATCGGTACGGAGACGTCTGTATTTATCCCCCAGAAGCTACAAAGTTAGGGAAAGCTTCACATTCATTATTTCCTGTCGTGTTATTTTGTTCTCTCAATGCTAAATTGAAACATCTACTCTTGTACTTTCGCGAATGGAGATGGCATGTACCTCTTCTTCAGCCGAGCAGCAGCACAGACCAGTGATAGATCAGCTACGTCTTCGGAGGCTTTGTGGAGGTTGGATAAGTTTCACCAAGCTCTTCACTACTAATTTCACCGGTGCATCTACTGAGGATCCCTAGGATTGTCTAGGCAGTTGTCACGAGGTTCTCAGGAACATGGGGATAGTTGAGACCAATGGGGTCGATTATGTCATTTTTTGCTTGTCTGGATCCACCAAGACTTGGTTGAGAGATTATTGCTTGGCTAGACCAGCCGAATTGACAGCTTCGGCTTGGGAGCAGTTCACACAACTATTTCTGGAGAAGTTTCTGTACATCACTCAGAGGGGGAGGTAGAGGTATTAGAGGTGGAGGTAGAGGTGCTAGAGGTGGAGGTAAAGGTATTAGAGGTGGGGGTGTAGGTATTGTTCTGGTTTGTGGTAGAGAAGCTTCGGATTTATTTTGCACCGTATTTGGCCACGCCTAGTGATTTTTTGAGTGCCCCTGTTTAAGTGTCTATGCCGGTGGGTGATTCTATTATGGTGGATCGTATCCATTATTCATGTATAGTGGTTATTGGAGGTCTTGAGACTCGTGTAGATTTACTTCTTCTGGACATTGTTGGTTTCGATGTTATATTGGGGATGGACTGGTTAATACCTTACCACGCTATCTTGGACAGTCATACCAAGACTGTGACCTTAGCTTTATCGGGTTTGCCTTGTTTAGAGTGGAGAGGGACTCCTGATCATTTTACCCGTAGTGTTATCTTGTACGTGAAGGCTCGTCGTATGGTCTAGAAGGGGTGTTTGGCCTATTTAGCATATGTTCGTGATTCGAGCGTTGAGGTTCCTTCTATTGTTTCTGTGCTCGTTGTTCATGAATTTCCTAATGTTTTCCCTTCAGACCTACCGGGTATGCCACCCGAAAGGGATATTGACTTTTGCATTGTTTTGGCTCCGGGCAGTCAGCCCATTTCCATTCCGATGTATCGTATGGCCCCGCCTGAGTTGAAAGAATTAAAGGAATAGTTGCAACACTTACTTGATAAGGTTTTCATTAGACCTAGTGTTCCGCCTTGGGGTGCGTCGGTGTTGTTTGTTAAGAAAAAGTATGGTTCGATGAGGATGTGTATTGATTACCCGCAGTTGAACAAGGTTACAATCAAGAATAAGAATCCATTGCCGAGGATTGATGATTTTTTCGATCAGTTTCAGGGTGCCAAGTTATTTTTGAAGATTGACTTGAGATACGGCTACCATCAGTTGAGGATTTGGGCACACGATGTCCCTAAGAGAGCTTTCCGCACTCGGTACTGGCATTATGAGTTCTTGGTTATGTCATTCGGGTTGATAAATGCCCTAGCAGCTTTTATGGATTTGATGAACCGAGTATTCAGGCCTTATTTAGTTTCATTGATGATATTTTTAAATATTCTCACAGCCAAGAGGAGCACGAGCAGCATCTCAGAGTGTTTCTTCAGACTCTGATGGATAGTAAATTATATGCTAAGTTCTCGAAGTGTGAGTTCTGGATGAGTTCAGTTGCATTCCTGGGTCATGTTGTATTAGCAGAGGGTATTCAGGTTGATCCGAAGAAGATTGAGGCAGTCAAGAACTGGCCTAGACCAGCATCAGCTACAGAGATTCGGAGTTTCTTGGGATTGGCAGGCTATTATCATTGGTTCGTGGAGGGGTTTTCATCTATCGTAGCCCCGATGACCAGATTGACCTAGAAAGGTGCCAAGTTCAGATGGTCGGACGAGTGTGAGGCGAGCTTCCAGAAGCTCAAGACAGCTCTAACTACGGCACCGGTGTTTGTTTTGCCCACAGGTTCAGGGCCTTATACAGTTTATTGTGATGCTTCTCGTATTGGGCTTAGTGTAGTGTTGATGCAGGATGGCAGGGTCATTGCCTATGCTTCGAGGCAGTTGAAGATTCATGAGAGGAACTAACTAGTTCATGATTTGGAGTTGGCAGCCATAGTTCACGTATTGAAGATTCGGAGGCATTATTTGTATGGCATGGCATGTGAGGTGTTCATAGATCATAAGAGTCTTTAGTATTTTTTCAAGCAAAAGGAGTTGAATTCGAGGCAGAAGAGGTGGCTGGAGTTGTTGAAAAATTATGATATCACCATTTTATATCATCCGGGAAAGGCCAATGTGATGGCCGATGCTTTGAGTAGGAAGTCAGCCAATATGGGCAGTTTTGCTTATATTCCGATCGGTGAGAGACCGCTTGCTTTGGATGTTCAGGCTTTAGCCAATCAATTCGTGAGATTGGATGTTTCTGAGCCCAGTCATGTGTTAGCTTGCACGGTCGCTCGTTCTTCATTATTGGAGCGTATCCGTGATCGGCAGTATGATGATCCCCATTTGTGTTTCCTTAAAGACACGGTGCAGCGCGGAGGCGCCAGGCAGGTTACCTTAATGATGATGGAGTTTTGAGATTGCAGGGTCGAGTATGTGTGCCTAATGTGTATGGACTCCGAGAGTTTATTGTCGAGGAGGCACATGGCTCCCGGTGCTCTGTCTATCCGGCCGCCGCGAAGATGTATCAGGATTTGCGACAACATTATTGGTGGCGTAGAATGAAGAATGACATCGTTTCATATGTGGCTCGGTGTTTGAATTGTCAGCAGGTTAAGTACAAGCATCAGAGGCCTGGTGGTTTATTTAAGAGGATTGAGCTTCCCAAGTGGAAGTGGGAGCGGATCACTATGGACTTTATTACTAGACTCCCGCAGACTCGGAAGAAGATCGACATAGTATGGGTCATTGTTGATAGGCTAACCAAGTAAGCACATTTCATTCCTGTGGCAGTCTCCTATTCTTCAGAGAGGTTGGCTGAGATCTATATTCGGGAGATTGTTCGCCTTCA
Organism: Nicotiana glauca; assembly: GCA_026770625.1. Lineage (NCBI taxonomy): Eukaryota > Viridiplantae > Streptophyta > Magnoliopsida > Solanales > Solanaceae > Nicotiana > Nicotiana glauca. The sequence continues at coordinate 61,658 of MU776570.1, forward strand.
TGGTGTGCCCGTATCTATCATTTCGGATTGGGGTGCGCAGTTTACCTCGCCTTTCTGGAGAGCAGTTCAGCAAGAGTTGGGCACACGGGTTGAGTTAAGCACAACATTTCATCCTCAGACGGATGGGCAGTCCGAACGGACCATTCAGATTTTGGAAGATATGCTTCGAGCTTGTTTCATTGACTTTGGAGGCTCGTTGGATTAGTTTTTGCCTTTAGCAGAGTTTGTCTATGACAACAACTAGCAGTCGAGTATTCAGATGGCTCTTTATGAGGCTTTATATGGTAGGCGGTGTTGGTCTCCGATTGGATGGTTTGAGCTAGGAGAGGCTCGGTTGTTGGGTACGGATCTGGTTCAGGAGGCCTTGGATAAGGTTAGGATTATTCAAGATAGGCTTCGTACAGCTCAGTCCAGGCAAAAGAGTTATGCAGGATGCAAGGTTCGAGATGTGGCTTTTTTGGTCGGTGAGTGGGTATTGCTCCGGGTGTCGCCTATGAAGGGCGAGATGAGATTTGGGAAGAAGGGCAAGCTTAGCCCTAGGTTCATTGGTCCATTTGAGATTCTTGATCGATTGAGAGAGGTGGCTTATAGACTTGCATAGTGATCGAGCTTATCAGCCGTGCATCCACTGTTTCATGTGTCCATGCTTCGTAAGTATCACGCCTATCCATCCCACGTGTTAGATTACAGCACTGTCCAATTGGACAAGGATTTGTCTTATGAGGAGGAGCAGTTGGCTATTCTAGACCGGAAGGTTCGTCAGTTGAGGTCGAAGATTTTTCCTTCTGTTCATGTTCAGTGGAGAGGTCTGCCTCCTGAGGCATCGACCTAGGAGTCCGAGTTTGATATGCGGAGCCATTATCCTCATCTCTTCCCCGACTCAGGTACTTCTTTCGTCTGTCCGTTCGAGGAAGAACAGTTATTTTAGAGGTGGAGAATGTGATGACAATAAAATCTATGTTTTTGATCCTTGAAAACCTCATTTAGAGTTACCTTTATTTACGTGCGCAGTCCGGGCGCGTAGCCAGAAAGCTTAAATATGAAAATATGTGAAAATGGTAAAATTTGGCTATAAAATGAGTTTATTTGACTTCGGTCAAAGTTTTGAGTAAATGGATCATGATTTCACGATCCCAGAGGGTCCGTAGAAAAATACGGAATTTGGGCGTATGCCCGGAATCGCATTTCGAGGCCCCGAGCCCGAGAAATGAATTTTTAAAGAAAATTATTTTCTGAAATTGTTTAAGGAAATTTGAAATAAATTTAATTAGAACATGATGGTATCCGGCCCGTATTTTGGTTTCAGCTCCCGGTACAGGTCTTATATATGATTTAAGACGTTCCTGTGAAATTTGGTGAAAAACAAAATCCATTTGACGTGATTCGGACCTTAAATGCAAATTTGATGTTTAAAGAAGTTTTGAGAAGTTTCATGTATCTTGAGGTTTAATTCGATGTTCATGATGTTATTTTGGTGATTTGAGTATACGAATAAGTCCGTAGGATGTTTTTGAAGTTGTGTGTATACTTGGGTTGGAGCCCCGAGGGCTCGGGTGAGTTATGGATAGGCCACAGGGTGAAATTTTGGACTTAGGAAATTGCAGGCCTGCAGGCTTCGCATTTCCCAAACTTTTTTCGCAATTCTCAGGTTTGTATTTCCCAAAAAATTATTGCAATTCCCAAGATTCGCATTTCCCAAACTTTCTTCGCAATTCCCAGGTTCGCATTTTCCAAACTTTTTACGCAATTCTCAGGTTCGCATTTCCCAAATTTTTTTGCAATTCCCTGGTTCGTATTTCCCAAACTTTTTTCGCAATTCCCAAACTTTTTTCGCAATTCCCACATCCGAGACCTGCAATGTTATACTTAGCCGATTTTAAACCTCATTTTTCATATTCTCTCCAACACAAACACACTTAGGCAATTTTTCAAGAATTCCTTCTTCTCCAAATCAATTGTAAGTCATTTTTAACTAACTTTTTTCAATTCTTAGCATCTTTTAACATGATTTCAACTTAAAATCAAGGATTTTCATGGGGAAAATTGGGTGTTTTTGGTAGAACCTAGGTTATTCAAAAATTGAGGATTTGGACCTCGATTTGAAATCCGATTTCAAAACAAATCATATATTTGAGTTCGTGGGGGAATGGATAATCGGGTTTTGGTTCGAACCTCGGGTTTTGACCATGTGGGCCCGGGGGAAATTTTTTACTTTTTGGGCAAAACTTTGAAAAATTCATTTTTGTGCATTCAAATTGATTCATTTAGCGTTTATTGATGTAATTAAGTAACTTGTGACTAGATACGAGCGAATTAGTGGTGGAATCAAGGGGTAAAGCTATAATTGAATCATGAATTATGTTCGAGGCATCGAGGTAAGTTTTTGGTCTAACCTTAGCTTGAGGGATTATGAGTTGAGTCTCATTTGCTATGTGGTAATTATTGAGTATGACGTATAGGGATGGTGACGAGTATCTATACGTTGGTATCTAGCATGCCTGTGAGTCTTTATATTGTGATTATCATGACTTCGTTGTACTTTCATGCCTTGGTGATGGTTTCTAAGTGTTGTATAAAGTTTGTGGAAAGAATTGTGACCTATGAACATTGAGGGGCGTTGGCTCATGTTGTATAACGAATTGTGAAAGTATAAGTGACAACTGAACTTTTAGAGCATTGGCTCGAGTTGTGAAATGATCTGTGAAGGTAAATGTGATAATTGAACCTCTAGAGCATTGGATCGAGTTGTGAAGTGAATTGTGAAATAAACGTGAGAAAGAGAAGAGATCATTATGTTGTCACCCTTTCCGGGCTATTATTGGTTTATTTGTTATCTCCCTTGTTGGGATGTGGATGTTATTGATGTTGTTCCCTTGCCGGGATTTAATTGTTGACTTGTTGCTCCCTTACCGGGATTCTTATTGCAAATTTCCTTTATTTCCTTTCCCTATTGTTTGTGATTGTTTGGGTGAGGAAGAGCGTAAAGCACGAAGGGTGATGCCATGCATTGTTTGTTTCGTGAGGAAAGAGTGTAAAGCACAAAGGGCGATGCCGTGCCACACGATGTACCATTCAGTGCCTATTATATTAATTTTATGGTAAGGAAAGAGTGTCAAGCACGAAGGGTGATGCAGTGCCGCATGATGTACCATTATGTGCCTATTATATTGATTCTTATGGTGAGGGCGAGAGTAAAAGCACGAAGGGTGATGCCGTGCACTTGTCCTTGAATCCCCCCTACTGCTAATTGAGTTACGTTGTCCTTTACGTTTATTTACTGATTTTTTGTTGTTACTTGATGTTATTTTGAGGTTATAGATTCCCTTACCTTATTTGCCTTGTGATTGTTGTTTGGGTGAGGAAGAGCGTAAAGCACGAAGGGTGATGTCGTGTATTGTTTTGGTGAGACAGTGTTAAAGCACGAAGGATGGTACTGTGTATTTTTTTGGTGAGAGAGAGTAAAAGCACGAAGGGTGATGTTGTGCACTTGTCTTTGATTTCCTAATTTTTATTGATAACCGTGTTACGGTTTCTCTACACTAAATTGTTGGCTTCTTATTGATACTTGTTGTACCCCGTAGCACGATTTTCCCTTCCTATTTTCAATTAAACTATGGTGATCCTCATATTTATTTGTTGCTCTTCTGTTACTCATCGGTGTTTCCCCGCAGCTTGTTTTCCCCCTCCCATACTTGACTGTATATGATTGTTTCTTTCTGTACTTCTTTTCTGTTGTATATAGTTAAATTGCACAGGTTTATTTGGTAGTCTGGTCCTAGCCTCGTCACTACTTCGCCGAGGTTAGGCTAGGCACTCACCAGCACATGGGGTCCGTTGTGCTGATACTACACTCTGCACTCTTTTGTGTAGACCCCAGTGTTGTAGACTTCGAACCGCAATGGGTTTTCTGATTCTTGTTCATCAGGCGACCCGAGGTAGCCCTGCAGGCATTCGTAGGCCTTGGCGTCTCCTTCTATCTACTTTCCTGTTTCTTACATGTATTTCCAGAGATAGTGTTGTATTTAATTCTTTCAGGCCTTTATTTGTAGTATTCTTAGACGGACTGTGAAACTGTGACACCAGTTCTGGGTAGTAAAAATTCAAATTGTTGTATTAGATATTCATGTTCAAATGGCTTGTTGTTTTTCTTCCGCTTATACTAAATTCCGCTGTTTAAATGTTATTACTTCGAAATTATTAATGAATATAAAATGGGTAAAATGGTAAATTCTTCTATTAATTGGCTTGCCTAGCTTGTATTAGTAGGCGCCATCACGACTCCCGAGGGTGAAAAATCCGGGTCATGATAAAAATAATCTTAAAATAAAATTTGATAATGAAATATTTGAAATTGATAAATTAATAAGTTGATCCATGTCAATTTCTTAGACTCATTTTACATGTATTGGAGAGAGTTTAATACAGTTTTCTATATTATATTTCAGTGTTGAACTTATCTGAAAAAATAATTAGTAGTTAATTATATTTTCAAGTATGTTTAAGTTAATAAATTTTATTATGTCTTTATTGAATCTACGCAATTGTACAACAGTATATTTAATAAAAAAAGAGATAGTTTAATATTGCATAATGATATGATAATATTTAGACTCAAAAGATACAAGAATCTCTTTGAACAAATCAATCAAAAGAAGAAGGGGCCAATCTTAGCCAGATATAATCATTTTCAGATCAAAATATTTAAACGCAATCAATGAGACTATCATACAAAAAACACATGATGAATCTTCTTGTTATTCAATGTAGTTTTTCTCATCAATTGATGAGGAAATAAGTTTACAGATCATCTTTTCTTCCCCTTTTTCCCTATTTTTCCTGGAGGTCTATAAAGAGAGAGAGAGAGAGAGAGAGAGCCCTTTAATGAGGAATTTCCTTGACTATATATAGTTGAAGTCGTTTTACTCATTACTTGACTAGACGCTTTCTCATTGATGACGTATCCTATTCGTGATTATAGGTTTCGCCTTTCCCGATTGGTCAGGTGTCTTTCGAGAAATGGAGTGGGCTCTGTCGATTTTTACCGCTTGGTTATCGGAGCGAGATGCTGGGCCGTTTTGTCGTGACGGTCATATTTTGACCAATACAGTTAGTTCCTCCGTCTGTCGGGGTCGTCCGATGTCAGGCTCGGCATACGGATCATGTTTATCACGAAATCGAGGGAGATCTGACTTTACAATCCTTTAATCCTTAACCACATTTTGTGGGCTAAAGGCGAAATAGAAGCGTCTCTTCAATCCTCATGGACTGTTACGATTGTTTCAGAATCGAGATGTGGGATATAGCTGAAGCGTCGGTTTATGGTTACTATCATTATGACATACGTTTCTGGGGATTGAAACGTTTCGTGCCCTATCAATTCTAAAATAAAGATTCTTGGGTTTCGTGCTCGGGGAATTTATGTCCCTTATAAATAGAGGAGACTTGTCATTTGGTGGGTTCATTACATCTTTCGCTTGAGAGAATTCTTTAGACATAGCTTTTACTGATATCTCAAACTTCTGCTTATCTTCTTGTTCGTCAGAATTTTTTACTTCCTCTTCTTATCTTCTTTTCACTCCCTTTAGAGCGCTCCTTGCTGGTACAATGACTGGTGATTCTCATCAAGACAGCCTTCCCGCCGTTAATCCAGTGCCAAATAATTCCGTTCAGGTTGCCAGATAGATGGATACGGTGGAGGATGAAGGAGTTCCTTCAGTGATAGAGATCTTGCCTCGCCCGGGGAGGGAGGTGATCGACTTTAGCACCGGCGGTGGAGTGGAGCCGAAACCTGTTCGTTCTGTCGTAAGGGAGAGGGGGATTGCAAAACTGAAGGAAAGGTGGGGGTCCCCGATTATGTTGATATACAGCCGGTAGAGGGGGACGACATAGTTAAATTCAATCATCCCGGGTACTACGTGTTCTATGCCTACCCTTTTATTGTAGGTTACACCCTCCCTCTTCCCATGTTGGTGGTAGATTTTTGTCGTTTCTACGAAGTGTGCCCCGCACAGCTTTCACCTTATTTGTACAAGCAATTTCTTATGCTGCTCAAGTATGCTGAGCTCGTCGGTCGCGAGGTCACCTTGAACTACATGCTCAGTAATTTTTCTCCTCAATTGATTCGTGGTTCGAAGATTCATATACGTCCTCGAGGGTCGAGGGGTCTGGTGGTCAAGATGGACGACCGGACCAATCGTCATTTCTACAAGAACTTTTTCTACGTGCGGACCGAGCAAATTGTGGCGGATCCAATGGGGTTTCCCGAGAGATGGAACTTCGCACGTAAGTTTACTTCTTTAGTTAGTGAAACGTTTGACCATTTTCTACGAGTACTAAACTGTCTCATCTTTGCAGCTGAGAGATTGCCTCCGCCGCCTGTCAAAGGGATTCATGAATGGGTGCATGCCATTATCCTCTATACAACAGGAATTCGCACATGGTCGACCTTCCACGAGAGGTTTGGACGCAGGCCCCTTACAGGTGAGACGATGACTTCATCTATTGTCCTTTTTTTGTTTAGTTTCTAATGCGTCATGCGTCATTCACAAGGAGAGTGCGGAGAGAAAAATCTTCGTCAATTAGCTTTTCGCCAACCGGCCGCATCTGCCTGCCCTATCTCAGTATCCAATGTACGACTATCCTCGAGGGCAGTCAAAGTTGAATCTGCGGCCCTGGTTACTCCAGCGAGGACCACTTTCCGAGATGAGGTCCCGACCAATGTTGTCCGCCCGATGAATGAGTCACCGTCTACTAGAGAGGAAGAGGTGCCATCGAAGAGCCGGAGAGTAGAATTTGAAATGGCGCCCCCGACAGTAATCCACCTGGATGACTCTCCCCCAACGGGATCCAAAGATGGTGTTATGGTAGCTCCTCCTATAGAGGCGGAACAATCCTTTAGGGTTGCATGTGACGATGATCATCATATGGAAGCTTCCACTACCATTTTGGCTCAATCAGAAGTCCCTGCCGCTGTTGATGATAAACCTATTGTCGTGGTAGAGAAGGAGACTTCGACAGCCGCTGTTGTGACATCAGACATGCCCTCATCTTCTGCGGTGGGTCGAACCTCCGCTTCCTCAGTAGAGAGGGGAAAAGACGTGATGATTGATGATTATGAGCCGGAGTCAGACCTAGATCCTGATGATGTTAGAATGTTCGATGAGGGTTCGGTGGTTAGTGCGAAGGCTCGGCCCGTGTTCTTCATATCCCTTTTGGCGTTAATCTTTTGGCGAAGAAGGAAGAATTGGTGCCGCGGTTCAGCCTGGAATGCTCCGAGGCCGAGAACGAGTCCCTTCGGGATGTTCCTAATGCTGAGTTGAGGGATGAAGTGGCCGTCATGGGCCTAAGGGTATGTTACATTTTGTTTTTGCTTTATGCTTTCGCCCTTTCTGAATACATCTATTTAACTCCAGCTCTCCATTTTCCATACATACATGGTGGAAGTGGAAAGCATTCGCAGGTCCAACATCCGGGCGAGGGTCTTCTTGAAGATATTAGAAAAATATCATCGTTGCCATGGTAGGTGTCGTGAGATGCATAAGCAACTGAGAACTGACCCATGCAATCAGGCTCTTGGTGAGGAGTTGGAGAAAAGTGACTAGGAATTGATACAGACCATCCACAGCAAGAGCGAACTCGAGGAACAGCTTCGTATTAAGGATAAGGAGCTTGAGTTGGGTAAAGGGACTGCCGTAGAGAGTGAACACCTGCAGGGTAAGTTGAGGTCGATGCAGTCGGAGATGGACTAGAACTTGGTCAGGGTCGAGGTGATGAGTGCAGAATGGATGAGAAAATTGGCGGCAATGGAGAGCAAAGTCGCTGGTTAGGAAAATATTGAGAGGGACTGGTTTGAGGCTTTGGTGAGGGCGGCAACCCTGGAGGACACTATCCGCGTACTCCAGTCCGAACAGGAATCAAAGCGGGCAATGGCTACTCTCAGGGAGGCGAGGTTTGAGGAGCGCATAGGCGTGATTGATCAGGAGGCCTCGGTTATGGGAGACCGCGTCGCGACCCTGGATCCAGAAAATGAGCGGTTACGGGCTCAGATTGAGTCGTCTCCCTCAACCGTTCCTCGTCAAGCTCACGAGCTCTGGATTTACGCCAATGCTCAGCGGGACATTTTGAAGAGTTTGTGGGAGGCAGGCACCATGGTTGAGGTGGCTTATTGTTGGCCCAAGTTCAGTTGAAGTTTTGAAGATTGACAAATGAACTCAGGGAAGGACCTGGTCCATCTTGGGAGACACAGTTAGTCATAACCTTTGCACATGAAAGGCACGTAAGGAAGATATGTATTGAAGATTGCGCAGCAAATATCTTCTGAACGGAATTGAAAAGGTTGCATTGAGTTCTAAGGAAGACAGTCTCCTTATGACAAGAGAACACAATCCTAAGCTAGGATAAGGATGGGAGTTTGTATTGGTTAAGGACTCAAATCGACTAAGGATAAGCATTGGAGTCTCGATCAAACTCTAACTGCTAATCTATTAAATAACCAAGTTGTTCTCTTTTACAGGTAATGCACATACGCAGAAGTTAAGCATATTT
>MU776570.1:78149-91835 GCA_026770625.1 Nicotiana glauca
GTTTCACCAAACACCACCCCATCTGCCTCACCTCCCATAGAAACCCCAAAACCTAGATTCCATCGCCAGAAAATGCTGGCAAGAAAAACTGTAGCTACTGGTTCCCTGAGGAAATCCTTGAATAAAAAACCTACAGTCCAGCCAAAGGGAACAAGTCTCAGCAACAGAGACCAATTCTAGCTCTAAATCCGATGATTTCATCTCTGCCAGTGAAGGAGATGAACCTGGGTCTTCTGAGACTGTCACACATCAAGAAACCCCAAAAGAGGTAAATACTTGCATTGTTCCTGTTGATGTAGTTCAAAAAGTAGAGAGTAGGTATGTTCTGATAGGGGCTGCAAAAGATGTGTCTAGCACTGATTCTGCAAAATTGAGGAAGAAAAGGAGGAAGGAGGTGCTATCTATTTGTGGGAATGGGGAAGAGGCGGTCTCTAAGTCAGGGGGAAGTGGATAAGGAGAGGCTGCTGAAGGTTTAGTTGATTTAAGCAAACAACATGCTGAACGTAGTTCATCTGTGGAGGAGACTTTGGTTGAAATGTTGAAACAAGTTGGGGCAAGTTATGACCCCAAGAAACGCAAGGCTTCCTCACAAAGGACCCCTACTGCATCCAAACCAACCAAGAAAACCAAACCTTNCATCACTTATGAAGAAGTGCGAGCGAATGCTCGAGAGGCTCGTGTCAACCGTGGGTATGATGCGGCGACGCCCGAAGCTGATGGAGTTACCGATGATGGCGATGGAGACTCTCTTGGGGATGGCAATGATAGTGGTGATGGTGATGGCGGTGATGACGCCGAATGAAAGATGTGGTTCTCTGCGTTTTTATTTTTATTTTCTTTTCATATGTCGACTGTTGTTCGTTTGTTCGCTTCTTTTTTTTCTTTGGATTGGCCTGGGCCGTATTTAAGCGGTGGTAGCCCACATTGTGACTTTATATAAAATAAGAGTACTTTTCTCCTTTGTTGGCCTTGTACTTTTCTTTTTGTTTCGTCTGTTCGCGACTTTAGCGTGAGACGGAGGCTCGCCTGATGAGTCCCGATTTTTCTGTTCTTTCAATGGTCGTTGACTTTTAGGGGCATTATTTTGACTTTATCGAAATGTCGACCCATTGCTATTTGATCGAGGTCAGAATCTCCTTTTTTATTTGGCGAAGTCCCTTAGCTTTAAAGGGTGTTATTTCGAACTTATTGAAATAGCAACCCATCGTCGTTCGATCGAGGTCGAACTTTTCTTTTTACTTGGCGAAGGCCTTTAGCCTTAAAGGGTGTTATTTCGAACTTATCGAAATAGCAACCCATTGTCGTTCGATCGATGTCGCACTCTTCTTTTTACTTGGCAAAGGCCCTTAGCCTTAAGGGGTGTTATTTCGAACTTATCAAAATAGCAAATTGTCGTCGTTCTATCGAGGTCGAACTCTTCTTTTTACTTGGCGAAGGCCCTTAGCCTTATAGGGTGTTATTTCGAACTTATCAAAATAGCAACCCATCGTTGTTCGATCGAGGTCGAACTCTTCTTTTTACTTGTTCAAGGTCCTTATCCTTAAAGGGTGTTATTTCGAACTTATCGAAATAGCAACCCATCGTCGTTCGATCGAGGTTGAACTCTTCTTTTTACTTGGCGAAGGCCCTTAGCCTTAAGGGGTGTTATTTTGAACTTATCAAAATAGAAACCCGTCATCGTTCTATCGATGTCAAAATCTCCTTTTTTATTTGGCGAAGACCCTTAGACTTAAAGGATGTTATTTCGAACTTATCGAAATAGCAACCCATCGTCGTTCGATCAAGGTCGAACTCTTTTTTTTTACTTGGTGAAGGCCCTTAGCCTTAAAGGGTGTTATTTTGAACTTATCGAAATAGCAACCCATCATCGTTCGATCGAGGTCAAACTCTTCTTTTTACTTGGCTAAGGTCCTTAGACTTAAGGGGTGTTATTTCAAACTTATCAAAATAGCAACCCGTCGTCGTTTGATCGAGGTCGAACTCTTCTTTTTACTTGGCGAAGGCCCTTAGCCTTATAGGGTGTTATTTTGAACTTATCGAAATAGAAACCTATCGTCGTTCGATCGAGGTCGAACTCTTCTTTTTACTTGGCGAAGGCCCTTAGCCTTAAAGGGTGTTATTTCGAACTTATCGAAATAGCAACCCATCATCATTCGATGGAGGTCGGACTCTTCTTTTTACATGGCGAAGGCCCTTAGCCTTAAAGGGTATTATTTCGACTTTATCAAAATAGCAGCCTTTCATCGTTCGATCGAGGTCGAACTCTTCTTTTTACTTGGCGAAGGCCCTTAGCCTTAAAGGGTATTATTTCGACTTTATCAAAATAGCAGCCTTTCATCGTTCGATCGAGGTCGAACTCTTCTTTTTACTTGGCGAAGGCCCTTAGCCTTAAAGGGTATTATTTCGACTTTATCAAAATAGCAGCCTTTCATCGTTCGATCGAGGTCGAACTCTTCTTTTTACTTGGCGAAGGCCCTTAGCCTTAAAGGGTATTATTTCGACTTTATCAAAATAGCAGCCTTTCATCGTTCGATCGAGGTCGAACTCTTCTTTTTACTTGGCGAAGGCCCTTAGCCTTAAAGGGTATTATTTCGACTTTATCAAAATAGCAGCCTTTCATCGTTCGATCGAGGTCGAACTCTTCTTTTTACTTGGCGAAGGCCCTTAGCCTTAAAGGGTATTATTTCGACTTTATCAAAATAGCAGCCTTTCATCGTTCGATCGAGGTCGAACTCTTCTTTTTACTTGGCGAAGGCCCTTAGCCTTAAAGGGTATTATTTCGACTTTATCAAAATAGCAGCCTTTCATCGTTCGATCGAGGTCGAACTCTTCTTTTTACTTGGCGAAGGCCCTTAGCCTTAAAGGGTATTATTTCGACTTTATCAAAATAGCAGCCTTTCATCGTTCGATCGAGGTCGAACTCTTCTTTTTACTTGGCGAAGGCCCTTAGCCTTAAAGGGTGTTATTTCGAACTTATCGAAATAGCAACCCATCATCATTCGATTGAGGTCGGACTCTTCTTTTTACATGGCGAAGGCCCTTAGCCTTAAAGGGTATTATTTCGAATTTATCAAAATAGCAGCCTTTCATCGTTCGATCGAGGTCGAACTCTTTTTTTTACTTGGTGAAGGCCCTTAGCCTTAAAGGCTGTTATTTCGAACTTATCGAAATAACAGCGCGTCGTCGTTCCGGTTTTCGGGGAGCTAGGCATTGTTCGTGGGAGTCCCAGTCCGTTTTGCATTGCTTGCACCAGATGATGCAAAGATGGTGAATACGAGGTACCAATGCTTTGTTTCCAGGTGTGTGCAGTATATGCCTCATCACTTTCCTGTTTGGCTTCTGTCGTCCGCCTCAGAGAGGTTGCCGGTGGGGGGGAGGGGCAGTTGCGTCGAAGTTATTTTTGCCCTTCAATTAAGACTTTCTTGTGTGCATTTGTCTGCACAAGGCTTATGTTCTTGCATCGAGAGAGTGAGAGGTGAGGACGGGACATTCTCTGCTCCCGTCCGGTGGTCGTTGGGAGAATGCAGGTTGATGACATCGTTTGTTTTGTTTAGTATATCGATAGTTGATGGGCCGAAGATTTCTGAGCCCGGCTATCTTGTTTGCCTCATCTTCCTTCCCTATGTTGCTTTCGTATTTCGTGCGAGTTGGGTTTTCCCTTCGCGTTCCTTTTGAAGAATGATCGTACTTTTGTTTCGATCTGGGAGAGACTAGGAAAATCTTCACTAAGAAATCCCCACAGACGGCGCCAAATTGTTTGACTCAAAAAATACAAGAATCTCTTTGAACAAATCAATCAAAAGAAGAAGGGGTAAATCTTAGCCATATATAATCATTTTCAGATCGAAATATTTAAACGCAATCAATGAGACTATCAGACAAAAAACGCATAATGAATCTTCTTGTTATTCAATGTAGTATTTCTCATCAATTGATGAGGAAACAAGTTTACAGATCTTCTTTTCTTCCCCCTTTCTCTATTTTTCTTGGAGGTCTATAAAGAGAGAGAGAGAGAGAGAGAGAGAGAGAGAGAGAGAGAGAGAGAGAGAGAGATATCCCCCTTTATTAAGGACTCTCCTTGACTATATATAGTTGAAGCCGTTTTACTTATTGTTTGACTAGACGCTTTGTCATTGCTGACGTATGCTTGTTTTGATTATAGGTATCGCCTTTCCCGATTGGTCGGGTGTCTTTGGAGAAATGGAATGGGCTCTGTCGATTTTTACCGCTTGGTTATCGGAGCGAGATGCCGGGCCGTTTGATCGTGACGGTCAGATTTTGACTAATACAATAATATTAGAAGTAACAAAATTGTAATGTTCTTTTATTATTTTTATCAGCAAGCATGTTAATTATAAATTTAAAATGATTAAATAGAATAAAATTTCCTTTTTTTCTACTTGAAAAATATTGACGCCACTTGTGGTTATTTAACAAAAGACTCGATGAACTTTTTTTTAAAATAACTTACAAGGTTTTCCAAAAATTAGTCATATAATTGACATGTAGTGGTAGTTTACTTTATAGTATTAATCATCGAATTAGAAGCAAAAAGACTAATATGGGTTTATGCAATTAGTAAATAATGATAGTTGGAAAATTTTATTTTGTGTCTCATACAACTAACACTAGTTATATGAGGCAATATTTTTATCTCACAGTTTAGTGGATTCTGATTTCTGTGGACCTAGAAATATAAGATTGGGTTTACAAATTTATGATACAAAAAGGAGCTAAGTTGTACGAGAAACAAAATAAAACTTCTCGTACTATGTAGTGACAGACAATGATGACATAAGCAAATGACAAATTAGTTAAGATACCCAAAAATTTATACAGTGCTACAGTAATATTCCTTTTTAGCCTATCATAATATTTCTAATAAAATGACAAAATTATCCTTGAAATCCCAAGCTCGTCCAGTTGTGTGCTAACTCCCCCTTATTGGATAGTAGAATCCTTTCATCAAATATTGTTTATTTTCACCTACGATTAATTTTCTCCTAATTCTTTAGAATGTTCATCTAATTCTAATTGAACAAATCCTGATTTACAATCAAACTTGAAATATATCTAACTTATATTTTATTTTTTTGAACATTAATTCTTTTCGTGATAAAGATTAACTATAAGCATAGACTAACTCTATACCAAAAAACTTGCATCAATTATAATAAGATCATAACTTAGCATCAAAGTGGGATTTAGGGCAGTTTTACGTGTTTAACTGAATATATTGTATTTGCATCAAACTATGTTACATATGAAAAAAAAATTGAAAACTTAAACATATAATAGTAAGATCAAACTGAGCATGTTAGAACTTATTGATTCTAAATTCCAAATTCAGTTCGATTGAGCAGCAAAATCACGACGATTCAAGTTGACTTTAAGTCTATCCTTCATGGATAAAATTAATGGTGACAAAATGGATAAAAAAATAAGTTCGATCATTATTATTCACTAAAAATGAGTTAGATAGTGAACTTTTAAAAATGGGTGAAATATGGCTAGGATCCATATTATCCATTTAATAAATAAATACTTAATGGATAATTAATTGGTTTAACTTTTACGTTTACAAAACTCAAATTAAGATTCGTTAAATTTGAGAGACTAGAAATTATTTTAAAACTGATCACATTTAAGAAGTCATACTCACATTATTAACCAGTTAACTCATTTCTATCTGTATTAAATATAAGCGGGTCGAATATTTTATCTATTTTACATTACTATTTGACCCGTCCATATCCGACCCTCCCCACACGCTTGCTACCCCTAGATAGAGTGAGCAATAGTTTAGGCACAAGTAGATGACCAGGAACCGGAGATAATTTGTGACGAAGTAATATACAGATTTTATTGTAACTTCAATTATGAAGCTAAATCTAAATGGCAGCTAAATCTAAAGCATATGGTCATGAATCCAACTGTTGATGTCATTTATTCGAATTTAAAAGCTAGCCCACTTTTAAAAATAGCCCCGTTCATATTAAACTACCCAGTTTGTACATATTGCCAATTTATTTTATTTTATTTTATTTTATTGGTAAGAGAGAAACTCGCAACCATTATCACTTAGGGGTGTATATAGGTCGGGTTGGTACAGATTTTATAATTACCAAACCAAATCAATTGTGTCGGGTTATTAAATCTAAAGATCAAACCAAACCAATAAAACTCGGGTTTTTTAATCTCGGATTTTCGGGTTTTTCGAAAAAAAAATTCCTTGTAAAATCTCCGTAGAACAAAACATATAACTTGTGCTCAAAATATTTCTTTAATCTTAGTAAGATACAACTATATAAAGTATTTTTCAGAAAAATAATACAAAATATGAGATGTACTAAGTCATAATAAAAATAAACATGAAATTGTGTAATATAAATATTGCTAATTAAAAAGCCATAATAGAAATAAACATAATCTAAAGGTACTAAGTCATGCTAACATAAGTAGACTAATAAGGGAGTATTAATTACATGACTAAACGCTAAAGAAAAATAAAAATAGGTTATGCGTTTTTATCTAAATTATTGCAAAACAAAAAATAGATATTCAATACATTCCCGTTTGTAGTATTGAATTGAATGTCTTTTGTTAGCATTATTATTGATTTGATTTTGGTTTGGGCTTTTGTTAGCATTATTTAATTTACTTATATTAATGGCTATAAAATTTATTGGAACATTCAAAAGTTCTAAGTCGAACCTTGAAATAATATCTTAAAAGATAAAATTATGAAAAATTTTAAGAAATATTTATGTATTACATCACAATAAGTATATTTAAATATTAAATATATCTAAAATTTCTATATATGTAATGTCGGGTTGGTTTGGTTTCGGTTTGACTTTCTTTAGTTAAAACCAAACCAAAACAATTATGATCAGGTTTTTTTTCCAACACCAAACCAAATCAAACCAAATCATAGTCGGATTTTTTTCCTCGGTTTGACTCGAAATATCAGGTTAGTGCGATTTATCGGTTTCCTTTGTACACCCCTACTACAACCTCTGACACAACCTCTGTCCTTCGGGTGAGCAATTTGTGGGCACTGGGTAAACCTTTCCCTATGTAATAGCATATAAACCAAACAGGGGATATAAACTGCACCAAATAAGCCTTGTGCGATAGGCTCAATCCAGAAAGCATTGGGGGGGTGGGGGGGAGGGGGGAACGATCCCAAGTCATCCGCATGGATAAGGGTATACATGAGGCGGTTTGGTTTAGTTTGTTATTAAACGAAAATTAAACCAACTATGTCGGTTTACTAAATTCATAGTCAAATCAAACCAACATAAACTCAATTTTTTTCGGTTCCGGTTTTAGTCGGTTTCCTTGGTTTTCTTGGTTTTTCGATTTATTTTCGGTTTTCCTTTTTAGTTATATTGTTCTTGAAAAAGAGATCAAATAATCACCAATTATCTGCATGATTCCTATCTTTCTTAATAATATATGAGGAATATCAATTGTTCGTATAAAATCATAATTCCAAGACCTTCCATAATACAAAATGACAACAAACTTGTGACAAAACAAAACACTGTAAATTTGATAAACCTCAACACTAAAATAATTACCAATTATGCGAGCAAAATGACAATCAGGAAGCTCATGTGATGTGGGAAAAAGATTTCCAATATTTGGGGTTCTTTAATTTTGGAATTGGAACATACGGAAGAAATGGAATAATCTAGAGAAATTTTCATAAAACACTATCTTTTAGTAGTAATTAGCCATCTATAGATATCATTTGCTATATTACGGATTGTAGATACCTTTTATGCGGTTATAAGATGTATTTGATATGTTTAAGCTATTTTATTCATGAATACAGTAGCAAAAATAGGCGTGAATCAGGGAAGTCCAACTAATCAGTTGTTGTATTTCGAGTGTATTCGACTGTATTCATGGAGTGAAATATGGGATTACAACTGGATAGATTATTGTATTCGACTGTATTTACGGCGTGAAATAGGGGATTGCACTATTTTAAAACGAAAAGTGAATCAATTAACATAATAGACTCTTAATATAACTCAAAAAACTCAATTATAACACACAAAATTTATATTTTCAGTTATAAAAAAGATTCTCAACCAAAAAATACCCCCAAAACATATCAATCTTCAGAGAAATTATATAATATATCTGAATACATAAATTATATTAATTAAAAAAAACTTATGAATACATTCATGGCATATAGGGAGATAGTGAATACGATGAAATACATAGAATACAATGGGATACATTGAAATACAATGAAAAAAGATAGAGAATACGATAAAATACATGGAATACAATGGCATATAGCGAGACAGTGAATACGATGAAATACATAGAATACAATGGGATACATTGAAATACAATGAAAAAAGACAGAGAATATAATAAAATACATGAAATACAACAAGATACATTGAATTACAATGGGAAAAAAAGACAATGAATACAAAAAATCATGAAAATACAGCGTAATACATTAAAATTACATTGAAATATATTAAAGAAATGTTCTTCTTCATCTCAAAAGAAAGAAATCGTCACTCGGTGGATCTCCGAAGCTGAATCCTCTTTCCACGACCGCCGCCATCTCCTCGTTGGACTTGACGTCACTCAGTCTTTGGAGGAGGCGCCAGCTTCGAGGAGACCAAAATCTATTAGATGTTTAGCGGAGCCCCCGATAGTTAGAAGAATAAGAATTGTCGCTGAACAAACTCTAGTTCGCCATGTTCTCCAGCCTCCAACATTTGCTACATTGTTGGCTTTTATTGTTGGAATGGTTCCTCCCATTAAATCTGTTGTGTATGGTAACATTGTTGGTGTAACGGGAGGGGAAAGTGGGAAGGGATAGAAAGAAAATCGGTGGAAGGAGGAGGAGATCAGAAATTTTAATGGGATAACGGAAGAGAGTGGGATATATCAAAGTACAGAGTGAAAGAAAATAGTATAACTGATTAGTGTATTTAGTGGCTTAAGGCTAGGAGGTAATTAAAATTAAATATTTTGCTATAAACCTTAAAAGGTATCTATAGAATATAATTTTTTTAATGGTATTTATTTTTCTATTATATAGAAAAGGCTTGATGGTCAACCAAGGGCATAGATGACATTTTGCTCTGCCATTATTCTTTTAGGTGTAAAACTGCTTTATTTCCTTAACAATATATCTGACACAAAACTTTAGAACTTTCCCGAGCTTTGGGCAAAATAGCTTCTAGGTCATGTGCAATTTATCGAATGTGACGACCCAAAGGGTCATCACCTGTTTTCTCATTCGTTCTGTGCTTCCGAGGCCTTGAAAATCTCACTTTTATTTGTCTCGATTTGCATGCGCAGTCTGGGCGTGTAGCCGAAAGGCTTAAATATGAATTCTGTGTGAAAAATGATGAATTCTAATATTAATATGGTTAAAGTTGAATTCGGTCAATATTTTTGGTAAACGTATCTGGACCCGTGATTTGACGGTCCCAAAGGGTCCGTAGAAAAATATGGGACTTGGACGTATGCCCGGAATCAAATTCCGAGGTCCCAGGCCCGATGAATGAATTTTTTCATGAAATTATTTTCTGAAAATGTTTAAGGAAAATGAAAATGAAATTTGATCAAAAAGTGATGGTATCGGGCTCGTATTTTGGTTCCGATGTCCGGTACAAGTCTTAAATATGTGTTAAGCGCTTCCTGCAAAATTTGGTCGAAATCGGACGTCATTTGACGTGTTTTGAGCTAGAAATCATAAACTTGATGCTTTATGGAATGAGGAAAGAAATCATGGGTTTTGAGACTCAAACTGATGATTCCTGATGTTATTCAGGCGATTTGATCGTACGGATGAGTCCGTAGTATGTTTTGAGATTATATGTATGTTTGGTTTGGAGGCCTGAGGGCTCGGGTGAGTTTTGAGTAGGTCCCGAGAGGTCTTAGACTTAAAAGTATCAGGTGTCGCAGGCCCCCAGCGCGGCCGCGGTCATTTCCGCGCGGTCCTCTCTAGAAGCCGCGCGGCCGCGGTGCATTTCTGCGCGGTCCGTGTGGCTAGGTTCAGAGGGCCAGTGGATTCTAGTTCGACCAGCGCGGCCACGTGCCATATCAGCACGGTCCGCGCTGGAAGATTCAGAGAGGGGTCTTCAGGGTCATTCCACCAGCGCGGCCGCGCACCAAATTCGTGCGGTCTGTGCTGGGCAAGTTCAGAGAGTCATTTTCTTCCCTTTCTCGGTGAGACCGCGATGCATTTTTGTGCAAGTCCGCGCCAGCCTTCAGTAAAGTATATAAAGTCGGGATTTTCAATCATTTTTCACTTTGTCAAAATCCAAAACATAAGAGGCAATTTTCCAAACGATTCTCTTTCTTCAAAACGATTGGTAAGTGATTTATAACTTATTTTCTTCACTCCTTAATGTCCTCAAACATAATTTCAACTTCAAAACTAAGATTTTAATGAGGAAATTTGGGAATTTAGGATAGAGCCTAGGGTTTCTAAAATTAGGGATTTGGACCTCAATTTGAGGTCCGATTTCAAAATAAATTATATATATGAACTCGTGTGGAAATGGGTAACCGAGTTTTGGTTCGAACCTCGGGTTTTGACCACGTGGGCCCGGGGGCATTTTTTGGAATTTTTGGAAAAAACTTGGGAAAATCATTTTCAGGCATTCAAATTGATTCATATAGTGTTTATTAAGGTAATTGAGCAATTTGTGATTAGATTCGAGCGAATTGGAGGTGGAACCGCGAGGTAAAGCGATAACTGAGGACTAAGTGGATTTCAAGGCTTTGAGGTAAGTGTTTCGTTTAACCCTAGCTTGAGGGAATATGAGTTGAGTCTTGTTGCTAATTGCTATGTGATAGAGTGAGATGTATAGGCATGGTGACGAGTATCTATACATTGGTGTCTAGTATGACCGTGAGTCCTTATAATGTGATTATCATGAATTGGTTGTGAATTTCACATGTATTGGAGGATTTCTATATGTTGTAAATAACATGTGAACGGTGATATGATCATTTGACCCCTAGGAGCATTGGCTCGAATTGTGATATGAATATTGAAAGTGTATGAAATAACTTGATTCTTTGGAGCGTTGGCTCAAATGGTAGAGTGGATTATAAGATAAGAAAGTTAAGAAAGAGAAAGCGTTGTTGATTATTCCCTTGCCGGGACATTTGGTTGAGCTTGTTGGTTCTTTCTCTTGCCGGGATTTTTGTCAAATATTTGCTTATTTTTATGTCCCTTAATTTGTGATTGTTGTATGGGGAAGTCAGACTGTTAAATGATATTGAGGATCGGGTTGTGCGCCGTAATAATGATATTGAGGATCAGGTTGCATGCCGCAACAATAATATATGAGGATCGGGTTGCGCGCCGCAACAGTGATACCTTATAAATGGTATGGGTCTGGTTGCACGCCGCAACAGTGGTATTTGTGGATCTGGTTGCACGCTGCAACAATGGTAATTATGGAGCGGGTTGCACGCCGCAACAGTTATTGAAATCACGTGTTTGTATTGAGTATTGATTCCTTGTTCATTGTGAAACTAAGCTGCTTTAATTTTGTTACTTGGGATTACTGTTAATGTCGTATCTCCCCATAGCATGTTTCCCCTTCCATGTTGTTAATTGCCTTGTATTCGATTTTTCCGCTGTATATTTATAACTGCACAGGTTTATGTGGTGTCCAGTCTAGCCTTGTTACTACTTCGCCGGAGTTAGGATAGACACTTACCAGCACATGGGGTCGATTGTGCTGATGCTACACTTCTGTTCATTTTTGCACAGGTCCAGGTTTTGAGGAGCAGCAGCAGCAGTAGTACGGGAGCAAGCTTTCATTTTAACGAAATCGAGGTAGCCTTGCAGGCGTCCGCAGGCCCGGCATTTCTTTTTTATGCTCTTTTTTAGACTGTTGCCTCATTGTTTTCGAGACCGACAACTTATATGTTTCTTTCAGACCATTGTATTTAGTATATTCTTAGTAGTTCGTGAGTACTGTGACACCAAATCTTGGGTAGAGGCTATTAATGACTGTTCCTCATTTTGATTCGTATTTATAAATCAGACTTCCGCTATTGTTCTTATTAAATTTCATGTTCTATATTGATGTTATGAACTGTTAAAATAATTGTTTAGTGATGGAAAGGAAATTGAGTAGGCCTGCCTAGCTACCACGATTAGGCGCCATCACGATCCCGATGGTGGGAAATCCGGAAGTGATAAGTTGCTGTTGATACCCAATTATTTTCCTATGTATTTTTACACTCAAAATACTTTCAAAATAGCATATGTATGCATATATAAGCATGCCTAGAAGTTTTGGTATTTTTCCTCAATTTTTAAGATTTTTTAAATCAATTTACTGCCTATTTTAACAAGTACAAGATCCAAAATTATTTTTAAATTATCATTTTTTGGTAAATAATATATTTCACTCTCGTATTTACAACAAAATATAATTAATATAATTTTTACACATTTTTACAAATTTATTCGAAATTTCTAAAGCTTAATTGCATGAAATTGCCATTATAGCCTATTTTATAATTAACCGCATTTTATAATTACACAATTGTTCCTAATATTTTTATATTATTGTTTATATATTATTAATCAGTTCAGTGTTTTTAATTTACTTTTAAATTATTTTTAACTATTTTTTATTAATTAAATGGGGAAAATTGGTTGTTTAAAACTTGGCCCTATCTCTTTGCAATTTTAGCCTTAATTACATCCCAATTTCAACCCCCTAATTGACGACCTAATTTTAATTTCAACCCGCCCCAAACCCGTTTGACTAACCCGTCCGCTTCCCACTTTAAATCCTGGTCATTGATTGTTTTAATCAACGGCCCTCGTTCACACTTGCCTTTTTAATTCCGCCCAACCCCAACCCTAATTTCATTTTTTCAAAAGCCGCCGCCCCCAAACTCCCTCGTCTCTCAGATTCTCTCTAACACTCGAAACCCTAGCCGCCTATGTTGTCTTCTCCGACCAGTTCTCACCAGAGTCCATGGCTTACCAGGGCCATGGACGACTTGTGCTCTCTTCCATTCACTCCCAAACCATGTTTATTCAAGGTTCTTCGAGGTTCGATCTTCAACAGGCTTGTTCAGGTCCTCCGCCGATCTGAGTTCGTTTGGTGTCTCCGGCCCCGTTCCGGCGTGTTCGAGCTTTAATAAGGCTTAGCCATGGCCCAGACTTGTTTGAAGACCAGATCTTTCCAGGACTTCTCATTTCTAGGGTTTCTGAGAAACCCTAAAAAGCTTGTTCGAGGTTTTTCTTCCCTTTTTTTCTTAGATCTATAACTGATTCGCGCTATTTTTAAGGTTTTCAAATGACTTCTTACATCTTTTTCAAAACTTTGCTTTCACAACTGTTCGTCTTCTCCGACTTAAGGTTTCCTTGATTTTACTTGTTCTACTGTGATTTTTATGTGATGTTCTTACTGTATTTGTCCTACTGTGACTCCTATGTGTTTCTACTTTGACTCCTATGTGTTTTCTTCTACTATGTTTCCTCCTAACATTTCCTTGTATTTTTCTTTTACTGTGTTTTCTCTCATTATGTTTTCACGGAACGATTAAGTTCCTTTGGTTTTTCTGAGTTTACTCTTGTCTGATTTGTTTGTTTTCATCCCTATACTGGACTAATGACGAAAACCCTAGAATTTGGGGGTTTTCGGACCACTT